>CAHIKZ030000644.1:0-72500 GCA_903632075.3 Acanthosepion pharaonis
TTGACTACAAGTGTTGCAGTCAAGAAACAGAAGAAATCTATTACAGTTGCTACTATAAGTTGACAGTCTTTTCTTTACTTTACTACAACAAGCTATTTCGGCATTTACTTTGTCTCTAGCAAAAAGGCAGAAAGACCGTTTGACATAAAACTGATCCCCGAATTCAGTAGTGATACGAGTGGACAGTCTGTGGTTGAATGGATCAAAAATTTGCGAATTATGCAAGATCACAAAGATTGAACGTATTCTTCCATTGCG
This sequence comes from Acanthosepion pharaonis, assembly GCA_903632075.3. Taxonomy (NCBI): domain Eukaryota; kingdom Metazoa; phylum Mollusca; class Cephalopoda; order Sepiida; family Sepiidae; genus Acanthosepion; species Acanthosepion pharaonis. The sequence goes on from CAHIKZ030000644.1 coordinate 259, forward strand.
CTTGAAAGGCGGTGCCCTTACTGTCTATAGGCAGCTGAGCAAAGAACAGAAGAGTGACATTGAGCAAATAAAGCGCTCTCTACTAACCGCATTTGGAACTGACCGGCTCATGGCATATGACCAATTCCAGGCGCAGTGTCTGTGACTTGGCGAGACAGTAGACACATATTTGGCAGAATTAAAGAATCTCGTCATACCGATCGCACTGCTTCCTGAAGAATGGATGACCTGTGCCTTCGTGTCTGGATTGCCTAGCAGATACTCCACACATCATCCAGAATGGAAGACATGAGGCTCAATCAATTGTTGACCAGAGCCCGTGCTATCATGATCAACAAAAAAGAGGCTGATGAACCAGTGGCCGCAGTTGTTCAACCAATTGAAGTCAAAGAGGATCCGACCCCAGCCATCCATCGCCATAGCAATGTCACCTGCTATAGGTGCTCTGGGCCGAATCATTTTGCCAAAGACTGCTGCTATCAACGCGAAGAAATGTGCAGTGGGTCGGCGTGAAAGGCACACCTCGATCTACGATGTTTCCAATGTCATAAAGTAGGTCACATTGCCTCTAAGTGTCCGGGAAATGGATAGGGGACGCGACGTCACCGCATCGAGCATGAAAGAAGCACTCCCTGTGATTAAGGTGCGCATCAATGGAATAACACGTACTGCTTCAGTAGATTCGGGCTGCTCTTGGTCACTGACAAATGGTTCGATTTGTGGACAGTGAAGCAGGCAAAAGATGGACGTACTAATGGCCGATGGAAAGGCTCTTAGAAGCCGAGGAGTTGGAAACATCAAACTCAGTATCAATTGCAGGTGTGGCTGGACAATGGATGGCTGACTCCGTATCCCGAGAAAGAGCTTGGTGCTCTAAGAGGCCTCATTCTGTTGATGGCCATGGTACAGAAGAACAAGGGAAAGATGTGCCCTGTACTAGATTATAGAGAACTGAACAAACATGTAGACATATACACGGCTCATGCTGATGTGTGTGCACAAAAATTGAGAGAATGGAGAGGAAAGGGGTCCAATGTTTCTGTGATTGACCTTTGAAAGGCCCACTTGCAGATACATGTGCACCGGTCACTGTGGCCATTTCAGACGGTGATTCTTAATGGGAGGAGATACTGCTTAATGCGAATGGGATTCGGGCTCAATGTAGCGCCGGCCATCATGAAAGCCATTGTGGATGCTGTATTGTCCCGGGATGAGACAATTCGTCAAGCGTTACATTGACGAAATCTACATCAACGAAACCTTAGTGCCCGCTGCACAGGTGAAAAGACATCCTGCAGACTTTGGATTTGAGTGCAAGAACCCAGAACGACTGGAAGACGGTGTTCATGTGCTCGGCTTGCAGGTCTGGGTGGAGCACAATGTGCTTTACTGGAAATGTGGAAGCGAGCTCCCAGACATATGATACGACGCAGCGTGTTCTCATTATGTGGAAAGCTGGTGGGACATTTTCCTGTGGGTGGTTGGATCCGCATTTCAACGGCATTTATCAAACAGAGGGTGACTGCTGTCACTTCCGGATGGGATAACAAAACAGATGATGCTCCTCTTAGACACATGATAGTGGAAGTCATTACCAGTGTGCATCAAGATGACCCCGTACGTGGTAAATGGTGCGTTGGCAGATGTGAATTAGATGTCTGGGTCGACGCTAGCTCCCTGACAGGATTCCGCAAGCATGATTGACCACTTGCAAGCGTTGTTCTTTGAACATGGACCTCCAACGGAACTCCCAACTGACAATGACACTGCATTCAGCAGTGAACTATTTAAAGATTTTTTGGATTCGTGGGGAATACACCTCAGATTTCGCTGTGCATCTGTCCCATCAGGAAATGGCATAATCGAACGATGCCATCAGAGCATCAAGAGAATCGCTGCTAGGAAGCAGTGTTCCATAATGGAGGCAGTGTATTGGCACAACGTTACCCCTAAAGACAATAGTGTATCACCCTCAACTGCGCCAGCCAACATGATTTACCGGTACAAAGTCCGGCTAAGAAGCATTGACGTGACGCGTTCAGCAGATAAAATACGAGCGCCGTATGATATGTGTGTGGGTGAAGGCTCCAAATAGCCGGTGTACAACTCAGTACCAGGTGGGGCATGTCATTGGAATAAGTAGCTTCGCGCTCTGTACTGGTTGATGGAATACCAAGACACGTAAAAGACTTGCATCGCTATGTAGGTTCAGATACTTCAGCAAGTGACACTAGCAGTGTGTGCTCAGGAAGTGAACGAACAATAACCATTGGAGGTAGAGTTAGCACCTCTTCAGATGGTGAAGACTCTGTGCTTGAGGTTGTCAGATCGGAAGAATCCTCAGAAGACGAGTCTTCAGAATATTCATCAGATGGCGAAGACTCTATGCCTGAGGTTGTCAGAAGAATCCTCAGAAGACAAGTCTTCAGAACATACCATGCAATCCCCTCCAACAGTCGCCCCACTTCGGAGAAGCTCAAGAATAAAGAGGCTCGCCCCTGAGTGTCACTTATGTGACAGGGGGTAGTGTAGTGAAAGAGAGTAGTTAGCAAAAATCTACTTCAATGACTAGAATCTATGCTAATGTTCTCCCCTCCCCTGAATGGCATGACCAATCAGCAAAATCTCTTGATGAATCAAAGCCATTGTTTTTCACTTATAAAGGCAGAAGATTTTCTGAGCTGGTGGGCGGAACACGCGTTTTTTGCTTGTGAGACGTGTGACCACATTTTGTTGTTTCTACTTTGTTTGTTGGACTGTTACGACAGGCTAGCATTTGAACTGCGATTTGATTACAAGTGTTGCAGTCAAGAAACAGAAGAAATCTATTACAGTTGCTACTATAAGTTGACAGTCTTTTCTTTTCTTTACTACAACAAGGATCTTTGTTAAAAGTCAAAGTTAACGAACAATAAATTTAAGATATAATAATAAAGTTATCCTCTATAAATTTATAGTTAAGACCATCTTGGTGACATAAGACCAAATTTGATAACACATCAGGACCTTTCCCACTATTTTCATTTATTATTATTGTTTTTAAATTATGGAGTCTGTTTAGGTATAAATAAGGGTAGTTTACAGGATCTGAGTAAACCTCAGCCTTTCCTCAGATTCCCCAACTTTGCATATAAGCCAGTTTAAGGGAGGACATGACAGAGGTCTTTTATGCCATCAGGAAAAGAATGATTGAATGATGAGGGTCTTTTATGCCATCACATATGATATTTGCTTTTAGCTTTTTCTTTCTTTTCTATTTCACTTGCTTCAAAATTGGTGAGTACAGATTTTTTTCTTTTCCCAGGTTGAGGAAGAGTACTTTGAATTAAATTGATAATTTGAATCCTAAATTTATATGTATTTAATTTTCAACATATACATCAGTTTATTTTCCTATAACTAGATGTTTGTGTTTGGGCATGTGTGTGTACATGTGCATATGTTATGGACAATTTACATAATGTTTAAAAATATCATCAGTTATTCATAACATGTTATTTCCTGTTCAGTTGTATGAAAAAATTTCAGTTTGACACCAAAAAGTCAATTTAGTACACACGAATAGTCAAATAATAAAGGATTACTTGAACAAATGAAAAACTTTTATTCAAAACAAGCAAATGGAACATTAAAACAAAATGAAAGTATTCAAATGTTATGTTAAAAGAAACCTTTTTAAATATTTTCACTGTTTTCATCTTGTTTTCTAGTACTGAAAAATAAATATCAAATAATCAGCAGAAGACTTTAAAATCATATGATATGCCCCCCCCTTCCTCTTCCAACCATTCCGTCTTGCAAACCAATCTGCAAGTGTAATGAGTTTCATTATCACTCCATTCACCATTACTGTGGCCTTGTTTCAGAAATAAACAAAGCTTAATAAGTTTGAAAAGTTTTAATAGATCCATATTTCTAATCTAATTGTAAATCTAAATCAAGATAAAAGAAAACAAAATACAACATGGCAATCCTACTTTGAGAAATTTTAACTTTATAAATATCAGAATCAGTGACTTTAGGTGTAAAATAAATGCTTTAAACATTCTATAACAATGCTAATAATTGATAAGATGAATGATAATAACAGATTTGCTATCACGTAGAAAACAACATTCCATGTCAAGCCAACATAGCTACTATAGTCATTAAAAAAAACAAGATCTGTATATATTGACATTTTTAAAGAGCCATAGAAACAAAGATTCTACAAGACTTCTTTCACAATTGATAAACACTTTCTTACCACTTGTAATGTCCATAAGTTATTCAGTAGGAACAGAAATTGAGTTATTTTTACATAGGCAATGTAATCTAATAAAACATGAAGGTACTGTGTGTACATGATATAAATCCTGCCCTCTCTTGTAACAACAAAAACAGAGGTAACTGCTCCTTGAAAGAAAAATGTTTAACTGCCAATGTAGTCTACTAGGCAGCTGTAAAAACCAAAGGTGAATTCGATGTATCTTATATTAGTATTTTTGAAGAACTGTAGAAGCAAAGATTATACATATACAACTACAAAAAAAACATGAATACATCAGAAGAGGAAAATATTAAGAAAAGCTTCTTTTTTTGTCAATCTATCTAAAAGCGGTGGATTATGTGTGGAAGAAAAATTGCATATTTTAGAACTCCCCCAACAGGAGAGACTAGTGAATAAAAATAAACACTTTCTAAGTGTAGACATGAAAACAAGTATCTTCTTTGGTACTTAAACAGCTGACTAAATGATCATGGGTACAACATCTATGCTTAGATGTTCTAGAAATCCAACTCATTAATTCTGGGGGGGGGAGTAATTTGTGCCTGATGATTAGACCTGGGTGTGAAGTTACATATACATTTTCTCCAATTTTATTTTTTTTACAATTTTATGTATATCATATTGCTATATATTACAATTATATATATATACTTTGTCCTCTCCTCTTTGAATATCTAACACCATCATATCATGTTATAATAGGTCACAAGATTAGAATACCAAAAAAAGTTCAAACTCATAATGTTATCTGTGGTCTGTAAGATTAACTGGTTAAACATTGTTCAAGGAAAGATATCGAAGAGGAAAACTCTAAGAGAAAACCTATAGTTATGGAATGTCGATGCCAACATTCCACTTTTCTGGGCCTTGGCATATGAATCACTGAATGAAGGAATCAGTAATGGTTTACTTCTTGAAAAGTACTGTACCAAGAATTATTTCCATTTGACTCTTACATGAGGCATGAGGACCTGTAATAATCATGAAAACTCCTTCTAAATTTTTATTTTCAGAGTTAACCCTTGAACATAATGGAAATTTTTTTTTTTTTCTTACTTTATTAGTTACTTTATAAAAATGTTTAAAATGATTTTTAAACATTTATTTTTTCACATGGATTTCGTTTTGAGATGTTAATATAAAAATGTAAAAAATCTCTAAAACTTAAATCTAGCCAAGCATAAAATTGCTGAATCATGGCAGAGGAGGAGGAAAATAAAACCATGCCATGTAATCACAGAGGGAAGTGAAACTCTAGCCAATGCTTTACTTATTCTAACTTGTCAAACTAGTTCAAGTTTTACTAGTAAATACTAATTTCTTATTTTGGTTTCATCATTTTTTTTTTAAATTTGAAAATATTGTCAGTGATTCTAAATATTCAGATGTATCAAAAGTCTTTTCATTTCTTTTAATCAACTCTTTATTAACCAATCTTCTGTAATACTTTACGTATGCTATCTTTCAATTAGCCTCACTGAACGTTTTCACTTATCATGCTCTTTTTCTACATTGCATTTTTTAGCGTCATAATTAATATCAAGATTTATTTCAGTAGACATGTCATCCCACTTACAATTAGCAGTATGATCAGATATTGTCTCATTTCCATCTACTTCCCAAATTCTATGAACAGCTTCAACAGCTTTGAGACCCAGTTGAAAATTATGCTTCAAAATTGCCAGAATCTCAAGGCTTGTATCTACCATAATAAAAGATACAATTTTATGGTATTAATGATAATAATAATAATAATAAAAAAATACTATAGGGGCGTGATAGATCTTGTTTAGATACAGTGCAGGGAAGGAAATATTCATACACCATGAATTATTTTTTTTAACATAGATTTTATAAAAGAATTTTATAATCCATACAATATTTGTGTACCATGACATAATGGTGCAATATAAAAAATTCAGAAGAATGTGTTATATTAATGAAATTATATGAAATTAAAAAAATTTGGAGTTGAAAAAAGTATTTGTACAAAGTTATAATACTTATTTAATATTTTGTAGCATATCCCATACTCAATTCAACAGCAGTCTTTTTCTGTAGGTCTTAAATCAATGATTTGCAAGTTTCTGTTGGTATTTTACTCAATTCTTCTCTTTAGGTCCAGGATGTTTTCAGAGCTCTTTTATTAACTTGAATTTTAATAAACTCTACAAATTCTCTATTGGATTCAAGTCTAGAGACTGCGATGTTTATTTGAATGTATTGACATTATTTTCAATAAGCCATTTTTTCATAGATTTCGCCATATGTTTAGGGTCATTATCTTGTTGCAAAACCCATTCATTTGGGAGTCAAAGCTTTACTACTGACTTAAACAAATTAGAATCAAAAACATCTTGATATATTTTTGAATTCATTCTACCATCTATTTTCTCAAAATTATCTGTACCATTAGCAGAAAAACATCCCCAAACCATGATATTGCCACCACCAAATTTCACTGTTGGGATTGTGTGCTTTGGTGCAAAGGCTGTGCTGTCTTTTCTTCAAATGTGAGTCCTTGAATTATGCCCAAATAGTTCAATTTTTGCTTCATCTTTCCATAAAGCACTTTCGCAAAATGATTCAGGTTTATTCTTACACTTATGAACAAATTTTAACCAGGCATCTCTATGTTTCTTCAGTAGTAGTGGAGTTTTTCTTGGAGAAAGTGATCTTGGCTTCTTTGAAGCTCATTGCTCATTGTTCACTTCATAACAATAATAACTGATGCTTTTAATTCTTTCTGTGTTTCTCTCTGAGTAATCATTGGATTTTCTTGAATTTTGTGCTGAATTCTTCTTATTGATCTGGCAGAAATCATGCATGGTACATCAGATGTCAATTTGTTCTCGACAGTTTTCACCTTTTTATACTTAGCAATAATGGAACAAATAGTAGTAAATGGTATATTCAGGATATCTGCTATCTTCCTATAGTTTTTGCCTTCCTTTCAATGTTTGATGATCAATTCTTTTTGCAAATTTGATTGTTCCTTGCCTTTCCCCATGATGATAATTATCATGTATGATTTGTGTGCAGAGATAACCTTATACAACAGATGAGTTGCAGAATGTTCTAGAATGTCCTGGTAATAAGATAATTGGAAGAATCTTACAAAGAATTATGTAAATAAAGGTAATATATATTTTTGATATTAAAAGTTTTATAAATAACACTTAATTTCAAAGTTTTCTAATTGTTTTTTTGCATATTGCAACATTATGCAATGGTGTAGAAATATTGTATGGATTTTAAGTTTTTTCATAAGTTATAACTATGTTAATTAATAAATTTCATGGTATACGAATATTATTTCCCTCCACTGTATAAACAGGGTGCGATGGATAAATTGTCATATAAATTATACAAAAATGAAAATAACACTGACATCTTATTTTAACAGATATATTTACCAAAATTACACAAAAATATCTTGAAATACTAAAGAGTAAATTTATTCAATAAAATCACCATTGGCTTTAACCACAGACTACAGACAACTTCAGAATCTCCTGCGACTCTTCAAGTTTGTGAATGTTGCCACAATCTTTGTCTTCAGCTCATCTTTGGTATTTACAAGGAGTTTTGTTGATCTCTCACTCAACTGCATAATCAAGGGGGGTTGCAGTCTGGGGAGTTAGGTGGCTAGATGTAAAGGGTGATGTGGTCACAGAAATTGTCTGACCACTTTAACTGGGTTCTCCTGCTTGTGTGTCATGGTGCAGAGTCCTGTTGCCAGATATAGGTTCTTCCAACAGCCACCCCCTTGTCCCAGGGCAGCACTTGATGTAGGTCTCTGTGTTGAGTTTGAGACCCTCACCAACAAATTTGGTAGTTATCAAAATGATCAGAGTGCGTTTTCCAAGCTGCCATACCTTCATAATCACCATTAGACTCATTCAACTCTTTCTGAATCTTCTGCACTGTCCTCAGATTGACACCCAAACACTCAAAAATTTTCATGTTGGATCTTCTGGTACAGATGCCAAGCAGTACAGCATGCTGTTTCTAAATTTCTGGCAGAGTGAATTGTGTCATGTTGCTCTTTTTCTCACAGACACTTCCCAACTGACCCTACTATATTGTGCAGCCAATCATCGAAAACAAATGCACAAAATTTAAAAAAAAATAGCGACAATTTACCGATTTCACCCTGTACATATATGATCATTTTATTTTAAAGGTTTGTAATAAAAAAAAAAATTACCTTTTCATACATAATAACAACAACTCCTGTTAACTATGCTCATCTACTTTTCTGATGACTATTATGGAGATTGTTAATGCTAATCCTCTCAAGGATTGGATTCTTCATCCTTGGCCAACAAATATTGCTGAATTACTCTAATGAAAAAAGGTGGGCTCATTTTTAATTTAGTATATCGCTAATAAATAATTTTTTGCCAGTAGCCTTTTCCGTATGACTGACAACTTTCATTTCCTTAAAGGAACAATCATTTTCTGATGCCACTTTACACATTATTTCTTACTCTGCTCTTGGTAACATTACACTATTTTCCTGAACAGATTTGTTCTTTGGACATCCAACCTTTTCTGGCTTTGACTGATATTCAATTCATCAGTTACTGCATTTTCACTCATAGAAGAGGGAAGCTGGTAAGCTATCATCTGCAGCATCTTCAAAACCTGTAATCAGACTATCTTTGGTCTACCTGTGAATCAACTATAATGATGATGATAATAGTGTAGTCCTAGACAGGCTCTAAATGTGTAAATGAAATACAGGCTGGGAAAGTCTCTAAAACAAAAATACTTTTGATGCATCTTAATAATTATAAACTATTAAAAGTAATCTGTTTTTATGGATGTGATGTTTCAACTTTTATTGTCAATGGTAGATTATAATATTCAGTTGTATGGTGTAATATTTCCCTTAAGGAATCATCTCGGCTTATTTAGAGCCTTTCAATATAACTGCCAAATAAATGTGACAATATTTTTTATATATTGTATGAAGATCAGTTTATCAAATATCAGCTTAAACCTCATCAGAATTGTCCATATTGGCTTATCTGTAAGAAGTCAACCTATGTTAGCATACCCAGGAATAAATTTAAATCAGACAGCAAACTATTGCTTTATCTCAATGCTTTTCTCTGTAAATGTTGCTATTATTTGACAAAAAAAATCCATATTATATTTTGATTGTTAAAAGAGCTTATATATTCAATAAAAAGATGCAAGATTCAATTTAACAAGCTGATGTTGATGAGTCTGTCAGAATTTATAGATTTGCAAATATTATAAATTAACTGATTTAAAATATGGTTTCTTCACTACACAGTAATAACAATGTTTCAAAAACTGAAGCTAAAAACTTCAAATTTAATTATATAATTAAATTAAAAGCATTAGTTCTGTTTCATCTTCAAGTGAATTTTGGAATAACTTATTTTTAAATTTACTGAGTTTTAAACACACATATAATTTATAATTTCTTGTTTCCAAGGATACAGAGAGATCCAATCATTTAGATGGGTGGTAGCGTGTTCATTTTTATTAACTATTGTTGTATCAATTATGAGTTATGTTAAAAAAAGAGGTTAAGTTTAGAGAGGGTAGGGGTACATTTTTCAATGAATTTTGACATCTGTTAAACATATGTCGTCTGTTTTTTTTATTATTAACAATAAAAAGTTTTTCAGCATTTTTTTCCATTAAATTCATACTTGTATACTTAAAGATTCTTTCTAAAAGAGGTGTTTGGGTTAGAATACATTATATTTAACTACAATTTTAAAATATTATTTTTACTCTTAATTACTAATAGACTATATTTCTATTTAAATCAAATAAATGTAATAGAATTCCTTAAATTATTTAAAAATTATTATTGCATATTAAATATAAGTATGTATATTACCAGCTCCCATTTTTTTATATTTTTTATTTTATTTTTAAATATTATTTAAGGAAAATTTTTGACAATGTCAGCAAAGATTAGCTATTTCATTTCTTTAATTCAGTAAATATTTATTTTTTATAAACTTAGTAATATATAGTTTCTCATATATGGACAAAGGACATGGGTCATTTAATGAGCTACATATTCTAGCTTTTCTTATTAATTTCTATTTTACTGTGTTTTATTGGTTTCTTTTAAGTGCCAGAAATATTTCGAAAGGGATGTCTGATTTCAGTATTTATTTATCCTAAATGAAGTTTGATGATGATTGAACCTTATAATAATGCTCTTTTCTTCTTCTGTAATATCCATGTACTGGGTAGCAAAGTCCAACGCATTCATGAACAGTTCTTTAGATATTGATTGATAATAATTTTTAATATCAAACTGCATTAGTGTACAGTTAGGTTTTAGCTCCAGTTTTTGAAACATGGTTATTATTGTGTAGCAAAGAAACTGTATTTTAAATCAGTTAATTTATAATATTTATGCTCTATAAATTTACATTGAGCACTGTTTTGTAAAAATAAAAAAATATCAATAAGAACACCAGATTATATATCTTACTGTTGTCATGTGTCCTTTATCCACTGTGCCATGTGTCCTTGATACAATTTTTAAAAGATAAATTATATGCTAAGATTTTTTTTTTCAATTAGAACTTAGTTTTGTATTTAGATGAGTAATTATTGTTACAAAATCTGAAAAGAAAAAAAGCCTTTAATTGCATGAGTTTATTTAATATTAACTTTTTAACAATTCAATTTTTCTATCTATTTTTATTTTCATGGTTAATGAAATCTGTTTTCAATGCTTAAATTATTTCCACTATGATTTTAATGCCCGTCAGCAGAAAATCCATGCCTGCTAATGGCATTTTATATATATATATATATATATATATAGGTTACTGACAATTTTCTTGCAGGCAATATAAAAATGAAATCTGTGCAAGATATACCTTACCAACAGGACGTGTATAGGGTAGGGAATGAATTTCCCTCAACTCTTTCCAATTTCTAAGCAAATTTTACTTAAGTATTCTTGACTTCTCTAAGTTTTCTGTCCTGATTAATGTAAAAGATAGAAATGAATGTTGTTTGATAACAGCCTTCAAATAATACTTACATCAGATTCAGTTTGGGGAATGAAAAATAAACACTTATGATCATTACTCAGATAATAAATATAATAAACTTGGACACAACATCATTTTGTTCTGCCATAAGGGATTCTTGTGTTCTATACAACAGCCTGTACATTTAACTACTTCCAGATTTGTTTAAATAAATATTTCTCAAAAATTCTATGATCCATTTCAGTTGTGTGATGTTTTGTTCTACAGTCCTCTAGGGGCCATAAACAGACAAAGAGGGTGGGGATACCAATCACCTCATCCTATAACTATAACCTTTGTGCATATAAAGGGTGATATTTTTAAACAAATTTTGGATGGAGAAGTGAATATCAAATATCTGGAAATGGAGGATATTTTCTCATCACTTTTGCAGCAATATGGACACAATGGTAGTGTTTCTGTTTCTGTGACAACTTTACAATACAAGTCATCAAACCTTCACTTCCTGACCATTGAATTTTTGGAGACCAAATTTAGCTGTTTTCATTTGTTTTATTTTTTTCAACAACAAAATGAAGAATTTCGTATTTTCTTTTGTTTTTGTTTTTCTCTATTTATCAGTAAATATTGTTTTTGGTTAAGGAGATTAGTCACTTATTTCATAATTGAAATAAAAGACTAAGATTGGTTTCTTCTCTCAGTAAAGTGAGATATTGCTTCAGTGCAGAACTATAGAGAAGTAAGAGATTATGATAGAAGTTGTTACTGTTCCACCTGATATTGTAATGCTTAGCCATGTTAATGAATTGGCAGTAGATCTTTTATATGCTGTGCCCCTTCAGGATGTAGGCAATCATGAGTCTCCACAACTTCCTATCCTGTTCTTTAATGAATAAGGTAGAATTTCTCTTTTGTATGTTTAATATTTATATGATTTTGAAAATGGAAACTGATATTTTTTCATCCATCGTATCCATGATGAACACAAAATCTTCAAGTAAATTTTATATTTTCAAGTAATCTTATTTCTCTGCAATTGTATTCTTTTAGCTTGAACGTGAATGTTGATGCTTATGAGACAATGCTTCAGTAATTTCTGATTGAAACATTTAATGGGTGTGTCTCTGATTGGGCATAGCCATCAGAAAAAAAAATAAAAAACAGACTTAATGACCTTAATTTACTCTGGGTCTCTTTATTTTTTAATTTCATATAAATTTTTTAAAGTACTCAAGTTATTTAAATTTAGCAGCTGGAGATTTACAGCTTGTCTCTGAGACAAAATGAACATGAGTTCAAATCTCACCATGACCTTATTCTTTATTTCTGATCTCTACTTCCAAAGAAAGATGAACAACTTTAGTTAAAAATGTGACAAAAGGAAAATTATGATGAAATTTAATATTCAAAAATTAATAATAATGATTGACAGTACTTCACCTAATAAAAACTGGAAATGGTGTTATTATTGGATATTGATTCTTTCAAACCAAAATTTATCCTGAATACCCTGACCATAAAATTATTTCAAAAGTAATAAGATTTAATTAATACAAAACAATAATAATCTATAATCTGAAGCAAGAATTTACAGTCTAGTCTGGAAAAAATCTCACAGGAAATGCATAGGTGAAATCTCTAGGAATTGAAATAAAAGCTTATTTGAACACAACATTGATTTCATTCAATCTTTCTTATGAAATTCCAAAATGAAGGGTGTCATGAATGGCTACTCCTCTAGATCTATTCTTATTTCCTAATTTCTTTTAAGACCCTCCTGATGTAATCAGTTCTTGATTTGATATCTATACTAACAACATTACTATTTACTCATGTCATATGATAGGTTCAATAAAGTCAAATTGGCAGCTGATCTTGAAAATAATGACCTACAATCTGTTGTTAACTGGGATAAGAAATGGCTTTTGTTAATAATAGTGTCTCCAAAACAAAACTTCTCTCTTTTAATCATCTGAGCTTTTTTCAAATACCATCCAGGAGAATAATTCCTTGTGTCTTTATCAGTTTAATTTTTTCCACTGATATGAATTGGAAGGATTTATACTGAGGCAACTGCAAAGTCTGTTGCTAAGAAAGTTAGTTTACTATGTCACGATAGACAATTTTTCTCACACAAATCTGTCTCGCAACTTTATATAAGTCTATCATTCATCTGTGCATTTAAATCTGGTGCTTTTGCTATGTATCTACAGATTGTGGACAAAATCCAAAGAAGAATCTGTAATGTTATTAGTCTTGACCTGACATCTTGGTATCAACCCTTTTCCACCTTCCTGTGCCTTTTCATTAAATATTTTCATGAGGTCCCTTCTTTGGTACCTCAACTTTATGAATTTAAACACACAGTACTAGATTGGCAACTAGATCTCATCATTTTACTGTTGATATTGTTAAGTGTAGCCATAAGTTCTATGCTAACAGTTTTTTCTCTTGCACTTCTCATCTATGGATCTCATTCAACTTCTTTGATTTCCTGTCAACTACAATCTATAAAAAAATTAAATGCATTGTCAATCATCATCTTCTGTCTCCTTGAATCCTGGTCTTTCTATTTTCCTTTCTCTTCAGTAATATTTTTCTTAGTTTCTTCCACTCTCAGTAACCCCTTACATCTTAGTAGCTTTATCACCTTGCTCCAAGTGAAATGAGCATGAACAAAACAATGTGCACTCAATGCATTCATCATTCATTGTAAGTAGGTTTGATTATAATTTCAACTTTAAGAATTAACTTTCAATTAAAGCAGAAAGTAATTTATTAAGGCAAAAATGTATTGAAAGTACACTAATTTCAGAGTCTTCCATGATATGTGATCTTGAACATAAATGTATCTCCTTTTCTAAGAAAACTACAGCTATTATAATGTGGGATGTCTTGCACTCAGTAACCCCTTGTGTCTTAGTGGCTTTATTGCTTTACTGCATTGTTTAGGGTAAAATGATTAATAAAAAATTAAAAGAATAGCAATAAAAACAAAAGTGGTAGAAAGCTCACTGAGATTGGTATCTAGATTTATGGGATGCCAAAAAATTTTAATTTAATCATAAAGTGTCCCTGTATATTCAACATTTCTTGATATAAAATTATAACCAGCATTTGTTGTATTTCGTTCCCTTATCCTATATACATAAGAGGATTTCATCAATAAAATCCTTATTAATCTGAAAAAGTCCATTTGAAATTATGTTATGTGTAAATGTATGAGTTTCCCTATTTTGCCATTCATTATTAGACTGATATATAGTCATTTATCATTTTTTTTTCCATAAATATATATATATATATATATATATATATATATATATATATATATATATATATATATATATAATGTGTATGTGTTGTACTTTTCTTTTACATTTTTGGATAGTGATCTGATCTAAATATTTGAATAAACTGTTGTTTTTATCATGAAATTTTATTAGTAAATCCCGAATCCTACCAATCAAGTCACATCATCACTTGTCTTTTGCTGATATCACCAGATGTCATGCTTTTGGTGGTGTTATACTTTAGGGTGTTGCAAGTTAATTCTTTCTAACCAAATTCTGTTGTATTTCAAATATTTTCCAAATATCTTCCATCGTTTTTGATATTGAAAACTTGTTAATGGTTTGCACAACAATTACACTTTGCTACATTGAATTGTTCAGTTTGTCAGTCATTCTTAAGTTGCAACTTATCATTGTCTGACTTACAAATGTCACAGGAGATGTAGATCTTTTTAAATCTCAGATTTCTTAAGTTTGGCCAATTTTATAAACGTGGAAAGGTGTTGGGAGGATAACATAACACACATCAGCAGGGGTAGTAGTTGTAAGGGGGGGTCACCAAACTGTGCAACAATTTTACAACAATTCTTTAGATGACCTTCATTTTTGACTATCTCAAAACATACTCATTACACAGGCTAACAAAATTTTTTTTTTTTTTTTTTTTTTTTAGCATATTAGATGAAACTGTTTCTGGTGTGTATTGGGGGTCACTGCATTCGAGAACATTGGTTTTATCCAATAGCTCTAGTTTTTAAGATATTGCTGAAATGCTTTTTTTTTTGTGTGTGTGTGTCTGTGAATCTGTACACACTAATTGGATTACAGTGTTACTGGTGCATGAATATTTCAGCAAAACGACATTTATTATCCTATTTAGGCTATTAATTTGTAATCAAACAATGTTGAATAAATGTATCACTTTAAGTTTTCTGATTGTATATGTTTAATTAAAAAGTGATATTTCCTTACAGCATGCTGCTATTTTAACAAAGAACCAGAACATTTTCCAGATGTATCCTCATTTCTTACAAGAGATTAATGAAAAATTATAAAATATAATTATGATTTCCAATCAACTTTCACACCAAAAGTAAGCTAACAAAATATGTAATTTAAGCTATTCAACATAATATCTTACAAGCCCAATATCACAAACTGTTCAGATCATTGTACTTTACTTCATCTGAAGGAATCTTCTCTTATATGACTTCCTTTTGTGAGTTTTCTGAGAGCAATCATGCATACTGCTCCAGTATCATGTGGGCATTCCATCAGCCTTGGTACCCCTCCTCCATAGTCTTAGTGGAAACATTCTCCCTGTTCTTCACTGACATCATCAAGGTTTTCAGGGAATCTGTCTAAATGGTTAAACAGGTCGTGGATTTTGATACTCATTCTTGTTCCAAGAGCTCAGAATTTTTTTTAGCATCACTTCGACTAGTTTTTTTTTTTTTTTTTGCCCAGAAAGACTTTCACAACTACAAAAGTTCACACAGCAGTCTCAATCTCAGTGATGTGGAAGACAAAATTTTCATCATTAATCAGTTTTCTTATTTGTGTCTCATCAAAAATTCTTGTTTTCAGTTTCTCATTTTTCAGGCCAAGAAATTCTGAGCAGATATAACTGAAGCATGAATCATCTTGATGTAATGCCTTGACAGATTGTTTCATTAGGCCCAACTTGATATTTAGGGGGGGTGGATGATACAACCATAATTAACCAGTGGTTCATTCATGATATTTTTCATCCCCACAACAAGCTCTTCATGAATAAGCCAATCCTTTTTTTCCCCAGTGCTGATCATTCACTCTGCTGTCCCATAGACAAAGAAAACATTGGTACTTAGTAAAAACCACAAAAACAAAAAAGTTAACAAAAAAATTCACACATCATCTATTTGTTTATCATAACACAGTTTTTGTAGAACAATTCTTAACATTTGTGTAATGCTCCTTCAAGATTACTGAATGGAAAATTGGGATACAAGCAAACTTGCTATCATTGTGCAACAATACAAACTTCAAATTTTGTTTAGAGATATCAATAAACACCACTCAGCTGGATTGTACTTAGACAGTCCTATTGCTGAAAGAAGGCTTTGGATGTTGTTGTAAAACACAAAGTTGTCATCTTCACTAAAATAATGAACAAGTTCCTTGTCTTTGTTATGGTGACATTTAATCTTTTAGCTTCATAGTAAAGAACTCAAAATCTCAGCTGTCCTTATGTGTAAAGATTCACTTTTGCACTTTGAAAATCTACTAAATATGAATGATAAATACTATTGCTTCTGCTTTTAGAAGCTTCATCTATTGCTTCTGCAGTATTCACAGTGTCATCAGTTTGATTAAGATCAGGCAAGGAAGTAAAAACTGGAATAGGAACACAATTATGACACCACTACAATGTGGAACTGCCCGTCTTGCAGATTCAATATCAGGATAGTGCCACCACTTCTTTTGATGGTTCTATCCTGACATGTTCATTGTAGAGAAGTAGTAATCATCATCAGGATTTTTGATGATCTCGCCACACCATTGGACCCCAAACTTCATTGTCCTGATTTTACCTTGAGTCCACAAGAGAAGGGTTTCAGTACAATTCTTACAAACTTTGTGAGAAGCCCATGACTTATCTTGGTTCCCAATCTTCACATCAAATTAAGCTTGATATGCTCTTCTACTAAAATCTGGATTTGTTGAAATGTTTCTTTTACCAGATATTCATCACATATGTAGGAGAAAACGCCAGGGTCATTATGGCAACGTTCACACTTAAAATTCATGATTAAAGATTTCTGTACTTCAAATATAGAGATACTAGGGTCACCAGCAGAGCCTGATACACAAATCCTGTCTGCAAGATTGGTAGCAACAGATTGGCTGAAGCTTTCTGGCCTTTATACTGTCATTCGTATCTGTAACAAGAACAATGATATTAAGAGTTTATCTAAAGAATTACACAATTTTAAGGAATTTAAATTATTATATGCCAGGCTGATAGGATAAACAAAGAATATAAAATAAAAGAGCAATTTTATTTTAAATATAAACAATATTTATTTTTTCTCTCACCTTGATGAAAGAGGATCAAGATTGATCAACATGCATGTGTTTAAATGTCAGCCATCTTGCTGCTTTCCCTTTCCGGAAATATTCTGTCCAGAAGTAATTTTCAAATTATTCAAATTGAAGAATTCTCTTTCTTGGGTAGAGTTTTCTCCCCTAACATAAAGCAATTAATAGAGAGAGCAAATCTACCATGTTCAGAGAAAATTAAATCATTGAAATTTATTGATGGTTAATATCTTGAAAAGTAGAGTCAATTCAACAGAATTAAATAGATTTTCAGATTCAACAATCCTGATTTACCCTAAAAATGTTCTATCCTCTGCCTTTTGAAAAAAATATTTTTGTTGTCTGATGTTATTAAAGTTAAAAACCTGATAACTCATTACTAAAATTACAGAATTTCACAACCAATTCATGGATTATTGTAAATTAAAAGTTTACCTTTTATTTATGGCAAATTTTAACAATTTTTTTTATTATCAAATTAGCTATTATCTGAAATTAAATTGATTCATTTGTGCCAACATAAAAAAGCCTATATATTGTATTTTTACTTATTTAATTATATTTCTGTGATTTTTATATAAGAAAAAAAGATGGAAAGAAAAACAAAACTAACTTGTAAAACATTTAAATCTCCTTACTGAAAAGCCAAACTGTCAAAAACAAAAGGGAAATGAGAACAGTTAAAAGAAATGATCTCTTTGAAATGATAATTGAATTAAAAAGAAAAAGAACTGTTTTCTCTCATTTCCTTTTTGAGTTGAATGCACTTTGTGGCTTGTGTCTGGTTATTTACATTTCTTGATTTAATGCTTCTCATCTTTGTAAGTTTTGCATCATTTGTGTGATCTTTGCACTTTGTGGACCAAATGCAAGTCACAAGAAGTTTTTCTTGGTCTGGAGAAAAAAAAATTCCACTTAACATGTCAGCTGCAAAGTTTCACAATATGTGCTCAGTTTATATATATATATATATATATATATATATTACATTAATAGCACAACATAGGTTCATGCCAAAGCAAATTTTAAATGCTGGAATTATTATTTTTATTTTGGGTCAACACCAGTTTGTTTAAAAAGTATTCTGGTTCTCACAAGATACTTTATTGGTGGAGTGGAATATTATTGTTGTTAAAATATTTAAATGAATTGTAGTTTAAGTTTGAATTTGAATTTAGGCCCAGATTAACATTTAAGATTGGAAATAAATTCTAATTTAAAGAGATGCTGATTTTGAAAATGTAAAAAAAACAAGAAGGGACATTGGGAAATCAAGGTGGGGTAATTCCATTTTTGTAACTTGTATACCTACCTATATTTAACCATTCAGTTATATATATAAATCACAACTATAAGTTTAATGTAGATGTATGAATGGATATTGAATACTGGCAACATCAGTCACATTAGAATAATTAAAGCCACTTGATGTGATGACCATAAAAATCACCAAAAAACAAAAATATTTGCAGATGAATGTAGAGAGAGATAGCTAACAGAACAATATATATTGACAAACATTCTGTTACCAATATTGAGCACTCTTTGTCAGTATATATTGCAAACTTTAAACTGTGTGTGTATATATATATATATATATATATATATATATATATAGCTACAAATAAAAATCTCATTTGAATTTACAATTATTTCTACTCAATAGCCTCTAGAATAATTTGAAACATAGCCATTACTGCCCACCCAGGAAGCATCAGGATAATACAATAAACCATGCTATTCATCATGCAGCACTGACCAGCTTATGTAAATAGTCAAGGCAAAAATGAAACATATGGTCTGAAGATTGTGTGGAAGTATGAAACTGACTGTTGCTTTTTGCTGTTGACCTCAGTGTCCAGTTTTATATTTACATAAACTCTGTCTGATATTGACCACTTTTACCCATAAATATAGCATGTTAACTATATTTTTATCATATATATTTAGTGTATTGGGGCAGCAGATCATTATTCAAACACATATTATTAAATATAACAGACAATGAGTGTTATTATGTTTGATCATGAGCCATTCTAAGCTTCATATAGTTGCGTTAATTTTTGGAGAAAATTGATGGTGGATATCTTTGTTTAAATGTCCATATAACCACTCTGGAGATGGCTAATGTGAGCTGAAAGCTTAGGTCAGGGAACAGCATAATAAAAATATAATATCCAAATGTTGGACAGATTTAGTCTTTATTTTTTCCCAAAATTAAAGCAACTATATGAAGCTTAGAATGACTCATGATCAAACATAATTGACATTTGAAGAAGCAAAAATTAAAAATTATTTTTTTATAAATGGGTCATGACCCGTAGATTGATAGCTAATGACAGCCAAACATAAACTAAAGCAGATACAAATGATTACATAAATTATACAAACCTAACAATGCAGTTTCCTAAAAAAAATAAAAGTGTGGTAGAGAGGTAACTTAACAAAATGCTAAACAATTAATATGCTAGTGAATTTCCTACATAAAATGTTTTTCATAGTTGATAAATAAATAGCTTATTTAATAAACTAGTAAATAATTTAAACAGAATTATTTCATAAATTAATATGCAACTGTTAAATAAAGACCCTTCATATAAGATGTTAAGAACACTAACCAATCAATGTAAAATGTCAAAAATACCAACCAAATGCCAATACATCCATACAGTATGTTACTAATACTACCAGGAAATTAATACAAAATTGTATTAAATCTAGATTAATCTTACAAATAGAAAGATAAGCCATATATAGTGCAATGCAGTACAAATAAAATATAAGGAAAAGCATTATCAAATTCCAAAGTTTAACTAAATTGTAAGGTAAAAAGTAAACAGTTTATGATTTACTTTTAATTCACTTCTTTGATTTAACAATGAATTTTTGTCAAAAAATCTAATAATTTTCAGTTTTTCACATAAACACAGAAAATAGGGTTTATATAAAGATCTACATGTCATTGCCATTTTTAAACTTTTCCATTTCACCTTAGGAATCTTATTGTCATCTTTTAAACTCCAAAAATATAAACTAGCTTAAAGGTCACCTGATAGGGCTCTTTATTGGGTCTTCATTACAACAGTGGGGAGTAAATGTGATAGGCAACAATAAACTACAGAACTCAAAATTTATTGCTGCATTTATGTATTGCATTAATATCTAAGCTTACCTTTTAAAAGTTCAATGATAATTTGTCTGCCACCACTTAATTTAAAGACTATTTGATGTAAGTAGATTCTTACTTTCCGTACAAACAATTATTTTTATTTCATGGATGACTTTCACTGGATTTCGCAATTAATTTTGATTATTCCCAAATTTATTTCCAACTTATAAAAATTGTTATCATACAAAAAAGTTTGTCAAAAATTATCACCTAAAAAAATTGCCAAAAACAATTGCAGTAATAAAAATTTGGTAATCCCAAATTTCAGGGTTGTGAGTCTGGATCCAGCCAGGAATGTTTTTAATTTGCTTATGACATCAGTGTGATTCCAAAATGGTATGATACATTGGACCACAGCCTCTAGGAGTAAAGTTGAAAAAGTGTGATACAATGACATTCGTATTTATTATATATAAATGAAGGACACTTTGAAAGTAAAATGTTCTACTTATTTTCACAAAGACTATAACAGATACAGAGACTACAATAATACAATTGGATGAAACAGACACCATTTTGCCAAGCTGTTATTTGTAATAAGGCAAAGCAAAATATGAGTTTATACAGGAAGGTTCTCCTATCAACATCTTGCCACAGGTCAACATCATAAAATCAAGATACTATTTTCTGTGCTGCCCTAGGTGGTGTGTGTGTGCACTCACATGTACATGTTGGTATGTGTGTGTATATATATATTTATAGTGCTGAGTGTTTTTACTATCACTCTCTCTCTCTCCAACAATCCTTTTCAAATGTATCTCATTTCAGATTTTCAAGATATGCTGAACATTTATGTTCAGGAGTCAAACTTCGCATTACATATGAAAGATGCAATAAACTTCTAAACAGCTCAATAAAAAAAAAAGTAATGATTTAATAATTTGAAGCACACAGATTGCAATATGACTTACATTAAAAGGTAGCAAAAGGTGTGTGTTGATATTCTGGTTATCTCTCTTTTCATTGTTTGAAAGATGGCGATCATGTGTCTTTGTTTCTCTTACTGCCAACATTAAGGTCCAACCCTTGAGAAATGGTAGCAAAAGAGATCCATTAATGAAACAATAGGACTGTTTTTTGTACTACATATTTACACTGTTGAATTACATCTCAAGATGTTGTCAACTTTGAAATATTGTCAATCTTAGTGAATGAGGAACAAGTAGAAAAAGTGTTGAAACCTATGGTGAAATTATTTATAAATCTTGACAAAATGAAACAAAGTCCTACAGAGATTGGGTCAAAGACTTAAAACCAAAGAGTATGCTTTGTGAAATTGGTGTTAAAACCATGTGTGATAAACTTGATATTCTGTTTCTAAAAGATGAAAATATACATGTTTATTTAGCTTTTAAGGACTTTTATATTTATCATTGTCTATCAGTTGTAAATATAATGGAATTTCTGGTGAAGTTTGAATCCTTAAATCATAAACATGGGATTTTTGGTATTAAATTATCAGCAGGAGTTCAAATATTTTCCCTCTTCAGTGCTGCAAATGGGTTTGATTAAAATAAGAGAATGCTTCATGCTACTTGGGAAGCCATGATCACAGAAAATATAGAACTGATGATTAAAAAGAGTTTTGGCAATCCACTCATTTTCATTGTGTATTAACTCAAAGATGATTTATTTGTGTGACTCTGAGAGGACACATCAAACAAGGGACATTGTGGAAGATGTAGGGAACAAAAACATAACTCAAATGGAGATTCTAATTCAGTTGACAGAAATGGAAAAGATTATGAAATGTTTTAATTGTGATTCAACAAAACTTTTCAAAATAATGAAATCATCATAAAAAAGTACTAAAGATTTCACATAAAGTTATTTCATTTAAAGCTCCAGGTATCCATGTTAATTCATACATCACCTGGGATGGATATATTAGACAGCACCTGTATTAATACTGTAGCAGGTAAGAGAGGTGCTTAAATAACTTTTCTGATACCTTAACTGATAAAAATCTTCAATTGAATCATTTTCAACAAACACAAAATTCAAGTTTGGAACTGCAGTTGAAGTTACTGCAAGTAGGAAAATAAAATTCAAAGCAGTTATTGACTGAAAAAACAGTTATGAATGTCTATTGCAATTCTATTGAGCAAGAAGAAAATCATTTTTTTTAAATTTTGCAATAGATATAGTTCATATTCTAGGGGATACAGAAGATTTAGCTTGTACCTCATCAATTTAATACTATTTTTTGTGGGGTGGGAGTCACACTGACATTTAATAACCAAGGTGATTCAAGAGTTTCTGTGGTATTACACATATTTGTCATAAAAGTCTTTAACATAAAAAGAAAAAGGAAAATCATTACCGTTTTCTCATCTATCAAAAGAAAAGTTGTATTTTTGTTTTAAATGAATTCCCAATGATAATTGAAGTGTGATGTGATTCTTGCAAAATATCTAAATGTCTATATTTACATCCAGTTGAGGATTTGCCCTTGGCTGATCAATTTAATCAAATTGTATGTATAAACTTATGGTTACAAAGCAAAATAGTTAGAATGTTAGTGTTCCTACCATGTGACTCAGTTTGAAATCTCATTATGATAGATTTGTCAAGGAAGTGTCTTCCTGATAATATCGGTCTGGGGAAATAATTAGGAAGTGCTCGGGAGACCATAACATTGGTTGATCCAAGCCTTCTGAGTGAAATTACATTGATAATACTGTTCAAAAGCCATCAATGGTTATGCTAGCATGGACTTACAAGTCATTGTGACTTCAAGTGGACTGGTCTTTTTCAACTTTTAATCAACCCCATATTATACACCCTCTCCCAGAAACTGCTTAGTATAGTTACTTTATAAACCTGCAGATCTGGATCTGCAGCTGTTTAACAACACTAATGCCATCTACAGCAGGGATTAGCTAGCCATCCTAATAAACTGATATACTTGATAATGAGCACTCATCTATAGTATGAATGAACTTAAAGTGTTATTCACAGAATAAATTTTCAATTTTTCACATGACTGACATATTCTGACTAGAATATTTTGGTACACCTAGGGTGTCAGGTGAATCAGTATTCAGTAATTTTGGAATGCCATAATTAAATATTAGCAGAAGCATTCTACACGACATTATTAAATGGGAAGCATAAACCCAAAGTAGCATTTCAAATGGGTAGTAATTGCTAAGAACTCATGACAAAATAATGGTGCTTTTAATCCAAACCAATTTCTATTTGGTATTAACCCTAATCATCTTCCAATTTTCAACCATAAACTGCAGTTTGATAGAAGTTCCACCTTGCAAATGTGCACAATTTATGCAGATGTGGAATATAATTATAGGAATGATGTTTGTTATGAAAGGAGAAAAAAAAATAAACTTTAAAGGCTGGAAACATCCTGTGGGCAAAATTTGTATTGGGATGACATGGCAGAGCTTACTATCATGTTCATCTATGCAACGTTTTGAAAGTGAAAGATAATTGTAATGTATGTCATTAGTGAAAAGCAAACAGAACAAAAATGATCCTAGATAAAGAAGCATGTATGAATGATAACATCTATGATGATAATGATGATGGTCCTGAAAAATTCTGTGCCTGATGAAACTGATTACCTGAATGAAGAAATGGCTGCTGGCAAATGTGAAAACTTTGCTCAGAATGCAAATAATTGTGTTACTAAACAGAAGTTCTTTTATCAGCTACAAAATAAAGTAATAAGTATGCAACCAAAACAAATTTTTGGATTGACTTATCAACACCAGTTCAATGTTGTATGTACGATTCATTACTAATTAGTATTTTAGAAACCTCAGGCATTGTATGTTACAGGAAAATGGTGTTGGAGGAGCGGGTCAAAATGTTTGGGGTAGATGGCAACAAATAGTGGGCAGATTCACTCAAAATAATGAGGTGTGTTTCTACATTTAAATTGTAGGAATTACTTAGAACTTCTCAATTGATGAATATATAATTTGATTAATATTCAGAGCAGAAGTGAGGCTTTCAGATTAACAAGTCACACAACATGGAAACTACTATTGATGATGATGATGATAGTCTTGTTATTCCCCTTAATGTAGATACATGATTATCTCCTCTTTTCATTGTTTGTAAGCAATATATATATATATATATATATATATATATATATATATTCTTCTTTCTTACTATTCATATTAAGGTCCAATCTTTATTATTAGTTACAGATTTTTGTATTCTATGGCCAAGAAATTTTTTCTCCAAAGATTTTCTTAGTTGAATTTGAAAAGGCAAAAATGCTAAATTAGAAAGTGGATATGAAAGTATTTCTTTGAACCATTGATAAGCAGAGGGTGAGTGTGTGCAAGGAAATGTCTGAGATTTTTGAAAACCATGATCTATGTTTTGATATCACTTTGTCAAAAATTAAACAAAGGGTAGCATCTGTTTGATATTTTCATAAGGATTGCATAGCTCTCAGAGTAGACAGTTCCAGCTTTGTAGAATTCAGTCAAAACCTTTTGGCTCTTGTGTTTTTTCCATTTTATGTTTAACTTGTATCAACTGCTTTTAATTAATCTATATAATTGTAAGTTGGTGAGAACAAATCTCATTATAATCTTTATAAATTATGTAAATATGTAAATTTTATTGCTTCATGTACTTCATGAGTAAATAAGAGAAAAAGTAGCAAAATTAAAGAAAATTATTTTGTCACATTGTTTTTCAAAATAGTCTGCAAACCTCTCTTTCTCGAGATCTCCATTATCTACCTCATTGCATTCCTTTTAATCTCATCCACAGTAACTTTAACTTTGGTAAAACCAAGAGGTGAAGGCAGCCATTTTCAGACTATAGTTGGGGTGACTGTGTTTTACTAAAATGGTTAGATTGGTGGATTTTCTGCCAGCAATCATACTCTTGTATTTTAGGCAGTAAATCAGCTGTTATGAAAAGAATAGGCTTCCCAGGACAAAAGGGACGTGAAAAGAATAGGCTTCCCAGGACAAAAGGGACGTGAAAAGAATAGGCTTCCCAGGACAAAAGGGACGTGAAAAGAATAGGCTTCCCAGGACAAAAGGGACGTGAAAAGAATAGGCTTCCCAGGACAAAGGGACGTGAAAAGAATAGGCTTCCCAGGACAAAGGGACGTGAAAAGAATAGGCTTCCCAGGACAAAAGGGACGTGAAAAGAATAGGCTTCCCAGGACAAAAGGGACGTGATTCAAGTTTCACCAGTGGCTTAGTTTTGATTTTCAATCCACATTGTTTTACTGATTGTCACAGAATGATGGACTTAGTTATTGCAAGGAAAATCAACTAAAATTAAGATGAAAGATATACTAGTTCAAAATGAGTAATAACAATTAACCATTCTATGACCATGATCAAGTGTGTAGTCTGTAAGTTGGGGGATCAGGTGAAGATTTTTTTTCAGAAGACGATGACAAAGAAATTTTGATAAACATTTTGCTCAGTTCATTGCAAGTAACAAATTTATTTGAAACTGCTTAGGTAACAGGATTTCCATTGTTTGTTTTTTCTGTGCAGAGACGTTCTCCAGTTCCCTCTCTACAGACCTGACTTATTATACATGTGTCTGTTAATTCCTGTTGCTTCCTTTAATTTTGTTGTGTGAGTAGCCATGATCAAATGCAAAATAAAGAACAGAACTGTCCAACAAACAGAATTAGCAAAGTTTGCAAGAAAAAAGGGCAAAAATGAAATAATATCAAGCAAGCAAGCAAACAATATATCCAAGGCAAATTAACATTAAGAAGGTAAAAAGTTCACAAACTAAGAATTGTCTTTGATACACCAAAGTAAGTTCAGACAAGCGAACATAATAGTCTGTCTTCTAGACAAGGCAATTCTGAACTGAGTCAAGTCAAACTGCAAATCTGGCCTATTTTATTGGCTAAGAAATTTTATTGGCTAATGTCACGGCATACATTTGTGAATGTCTGCCTATAAAAGCAGAGGAGCAAATATTTTGCAGTCATTTCTAGAACAAAGCCTTTTCCTTTTTTGAAGTAATTGTAAACAGTCAATCGTGTCACATTTTTGTCTATATATTGTCCCTGAGTGTCTTTCTTTGTCATTGTTTGTCATTTTTGTCCTCTTTTTTAACTTTTTTGATGTGACATTTGCTGGTGAGGGAACCCCTCCACTATGGTGGAGTATCCCCCACAGCAGCCAGCTTTGGCACCCCCCTACAATATCAGCATGGTCCTTTAACAGGCCCAAGAAAAGGAGCCTCGACAACTATGTTGCCCTTCAGGAGAAGTATGCTCCTTACACCAAGAGCAATGAGTTCATTACCATCTCAGGGTCCTTTGAGACCAAAGCTACCACAACCCTTCCCTGTTGACAACCAATGTGTCACCACAGGGACTCATGAAATTCCAGATTCAGCCGAAAGTCCTAGCCAGAAGACCAAATGCCATGTGGGACATCCTGTTGCCAAACAAGGAACAAACCAAGAAGTTGGCAGGCAGTGTGCTAACAACAAAGTCAGTATGCCTGCAAACGGAGCACATGGGCATCCAGAAGACCAGAGTGATACTTAACAGAGGAGTGGCTGGAGGTCGTCTTCTCCCAGTCCAGAGAAGAAGATCCTTCAGGTTACAATGACCCACAAAGGCTTTAATGACATTCCTGACATATTATCTTGTTGGGGCTGCAACATGCTTGTCATCATCAAAGGTCACAATGCCCACTGCTGGTCCTGTGGTGCCACAGGGCACTTGGCAAAGATGTGCCCCAGGAAGAACAAAGCACCTCCACCAGCAACACCTGTGATACCAGAAGCAGTCCCTAAACCAGCAACCCCCGAAGAAGCAGTGGTCAGAAAAATCTGGCCAGACTCCATTTGGCTCCAAAGAATGGAATGGAGTGGCGAGGAAGTGGGGGATAAGTCATCTGCCCCTCCTCATCAGCAGGATGTCCTACCAAATAAGGATCAGCACTGAAGAAGTCAGCAAAACAACAGCAGCAGAAGCAGCCTCAAAAGGAGCAGCAAAAGCAGGGTCTGCAGCAGCAACATCAGCATTGGAACAGGAGCAGCAGCAGCCAGAACAACTCCAGTAATCATAACAGGAGCAGCTTGAGCAACAACCTCATGTTCTTCCAGAGCTGGGCTTGTTCATGGTGGTGGGGAAAATGCCTCCACCTTGATCCTTCTCACTGAAAAGGGGAGAGGGATAAAGAAGAGGAAGATGATGTCAAAGTGACCAATTAGGAGAAGAAATCTGGTTGAAGTGGGACAGAGAAGGCCCTGATAGCAGCCAAGACCCAATTCACACCTACTTTGCCAGCAAGAAACAAATGTTATCTGCCAGGTAAGGCAAGGAAAAAAAAGGCAGGAAAAAAGAAAAAGACTTTCCCCAGTGGGAAGAAACTTTGCCTGGTAAGCAGGCAGGCCCTTGAGAGGGACTTTTTCTCTCAGAGGAAGCCCCTTTTGAGGCCTTTGTTTAAGTGCACTTCTGTGGACTTGCCATCCATGAAAGATTCACAAAATTTCCCAGATGTCCCCGGAGTGATCACTTCCACCAGAAACACTGGGGGTGACCTCAAAGTGTGGGATCAGTTGGTGGGGGGCAAAAAAAAATGTGTTTCCAAAGCTCAGGATGGTATAAATAAAGTCTCCTGATCTGAAAAAAATGTCAAACCTTTGTGCAGGGAGGGTCCTGGTGGTGTTAAACCCATCACTATATAGGGCCCTGAAACTTATTTTTCTGAAGGACAGCCGCAATGTCTTAGATGAATGATTTATGTCCAGTATTGGTACCGGAAGTCTGGAACAATCAGTCAGGATCTTAACTCCTGCAGATTTATGTCCAGTTTGCATGTAAGGGAACAACTTGAATTATGTCTATCAAACTAGGCAATTTAAATGCAAGGGTCTTAAGAGAATGTGGTAAGGCTACACACCTGCTTCACAATCTCTTTAAATGTTCCCTGGATGTGAAGTTGGACCTTTTCCATGTCAATGCAGGGGGCTGGTTAATTGTAGCCGATATTGCCTTAAGTAATAGTTCATTTCAGATCATTACAGTTTATGTGCCCAACCATCAGACAGAATTTGTTGGCTGGTGGCGTTCCTGGTGGATTTGTCATACTTAGATTTAATGGGGGATTTAAATGTCATCCTAAACCCCAAGATAGACAGGAAGTAAGGAGCTAGCTGGAGGTTGGTGATCATAGCCTGGTTGATCTGATTGATGAGTTTGGGCTTGTCCATAGATACCAGGTCAATCATCAGAGGCAGGAAATGTGGAAGGGAAGATGTAGATTTACAAGATTGTCCTACATTCCACCATTTAGACTATTCAAACCACAGATTTATCTGTGCCTGGTTGGTGTTAGGTACTAGGCCTAGAATGGCTGTACACTGGAAGTTCAATCTGTCTTTACTGAAATGGTGGGACTTCCGGCAACAGTTAACTAGATTAGTGCAGTGGGAACTAGTGGAGGCAGTTATTGGGAATAATTGGTGGGAGAGGCTTAAGGACAGTATTAATTCTTTCATCAGCAAATTTAGCCAATGACTCACCTTAAATAAGGCTAACAAGGTGAAGACTCTCAAGGATAGTCTGTCTTGGGGGTGGGGTTCTCTATTGATAGGTTTAGCCAGGCAGGCTATGAAGTGTGAGGCTAGTAAGCACTACTAGGGTCAACTAATTAGACATAGGTTAAACAAGATGTCTATAGAGATGGATAGCAGGCCAAAAACACTCTAACCCAATAGATTAAATAAAAGGTTCAGTTTGAAATTCCCTGACAATGAATGAAATATTGTACTAATGACAACAAAGATGAGGATGTTAGTCCAAATGTAAATAATATAACAAAATCTCATCATAGGATTTCAGATTTGAGATAACATTAACTTACCAGTAAGAAGGTAATGCCACTGACAATTCTGGGAGAAGATGATAAGCAAATTATTGACTAATTGCTATAAATGGAATTAAGTTGAAGGTCACTATTTTATGATGAGAATAATGCTGAATAATGCAAATCATTTTTAAACAATTTTTGGAATTTTTGTTACTTATAAGAGTTGGCTAAGTGTCAACAAAAAAGCAAATTATTGTTCATCTACTGTCATTTTAGCTGATGTCTTTTTTTTTTTTTATCATGGGGTGGTGTTCTTTGTGTCATATTTGCCTGCCTTTATAGATTCTATGTACAATTGCACATGTCCTAGGAATCTGAAGAGTACTGAATTTTGCTTACTTTGTCCAATGTTCTCTCTGACATTTATCTCTAAGTTAAATTTCCCAGATAAAGAAATATTCCTTTCATGTTGATACACATTCCAAAAGAAGAGAAGGAATAAACAAATAACTGGTGAAATTGAACATTATAAGTTACAAGACATTTATTTTCATCCAAATTTGCTGGAAAATGTTGCATCAAAAATGGAAAGTTAATTCAATACTTAACAAGGTGAAGGACAGTTGAAGAAAGCCATTTAGTAAAGAAATTAAAAATTGTTGAAATAGTTTTGTAGTTTGGTACACATTCTCAAGTTCTGCTAGTTTTATACTAGCAATAATACCCATCAAGTCCTTTGCTCTGTTTGAGAAATGTCATAAAATGGTATTAGTGAAATTTTTATAATTAAAGCAGTTTGATTGTATTAAACATTTTGTCAATCATTTATTTATTTATGGCATGCTATAATATTTCTACTTTCTTTTTATAGAATGTTTATTTTCCTTTACTCCCATGCTGTGATCTAAAGGCTAAAGGTGTCTCCACTTTTAGGACAGGATATGACTTTATTTGTATAATTAAGCAATCTAATTATGAAACATGTCAATAAAATAATTGTTTATTTATAAAGATCCCAAAAGACTAGATTGGAAAGGAATAACAAAAATATGCTTATTTAAAAAAATGGGCAAAATATAAAATGTTTTACCACTATGAATAATAAAACCACATTTCACAGGTTGAATTATTTTTCAGGGTTTTGAGTAGAAACATACACAAATTTTGAACTTTATATATTAGCTGAAAAATATGTCTGATCCTAATTTATTTTATGGAAATATTGAGTTGACTTAAAGATTAACATCATCGAAAATGAAATCAGTAAATTCCAGCTGAAATAGTTTACATTCACCCTAGGGAAAGGGGATGAATCTACCTTTATATGTTTCTGGAATTGTATAACCCACTCATCGGTTCCAATATCATTAGAAATGATTGTAAAATACTTCTTCACCCCCCCCCCATTTATAGGCAAAAACACACAAATGCATGCTGGGATTTCTTCCACTTTTTGATCTCATCTGACCCCGTCCCAATCTTTCTTGTCTTGAAGTATCCGAATTCGTTCTTGTATGTCAGCCCCAACTCTTAGTTTGTGAAACTTTTCTCTTATTTCTGTTGCTTTGTCTTGCATATATTGTTTGCTTACTCAATATTATCTTTGTAGCCCTCTTCTTTTCTTTTCATTGTTTATTACAAACTTTGTTAATTCTGTTTGTTGGTCAGTTCTGCCATTTATATTTAAACATGGCCAATTACACCACAACAACTCATCACAGGTTAATTGAATAGGAAGCTATTTCCTGTCTTCATTGCCCTCATAAATATTGTCAATAATCTTACATGGTACTTCAAGGATTTTAAAGATCTATATCTATGTTTTATAAATTATACAAAAGCATTTGATAAAATATATCACAAAGAACTTTTGAAAGTGCTTGGAAACCTATTTGGGAGGAATATTAGAATAATGCAAAGCACCTGCATATGGATAGAAAATGAATTCAATAAATATACAAAAATAGAAAGGGTTATAAGACAAGGAGGTGTCTTCTCACCAGACTTATTCAACCTTTGCAGTAAAGTAATCCTAAGAAAATTAGAATTCCTACAGAATTTATTATTGGGAGTCAGAATCTTAGATATGCAGATGACACAGTAAAGGATAACAGACACAGGAAGGAAACTACAGGAACTGCTAAAGAAAACTTTAATTAAATTTAAATTAACTTGTGGAAAATCATATGTTGTTCATTTGCTGGTTCTGCACAAAACAGAAAGAAATTATTTCTCTGTATTTTCACATTCATTTCTGCTTTCAGGAGTGGACTTTTTATTCTACCAGAACAGATTTGATCTGATTGCACAATCTTCAAAGTCTTAAGTATACTTTTTCTCTTCAACAGCTTAGTTTCTTTATGGAATCCTAACTTTTATAAAAGACTTAAAAGTTACTTAAATCATTAAATTAAAAGAGAATATTGACTATACAATTAAAAATATTTGATTAGTTTTCTTTATTCATTTTTGTTCATTTTTATTGCAACAGTTTTTAGCCAATCAGCTGTAGAAAATCAGACAAAAATAGGCTTAAAGAAGTTTTGAGCTCATGGCCTAAGACACATGAGTTTGTCTTTCATGGACAATGCCTTAATGAATTAGGTTGTCATGGTGATCAAGTGTTGTTATAGTTTCTAGTCACTAATTTTCTTCAGACTTCATTCCTCACTGTCTTGAAGTTTTTTTTTTGTTTTTTAAATTAAGTATTTTTACAAATAAAAATAATATGATTAACTTTCCCTTATGTATTTTTTATTTCTTTTTATTAAAATTTTTTATTTTTATATTCCATTAAATGTTGTAAACCTTGTTTCATTTTTCTGTTTATTTAAAGAACTCTAAATCTTTCACATAAAATAATGCCAGCACAA
Organism: Acanthosepion pharaonis; assembly: GCA_903632075.3. Lineage (NCBI taxonomy): Eukaryota > Metazoa > Mollusca > Cephalopoda > Sepiida > Sepiidae > Acanthosepion > Acanthosepion pharaonis. The sequence goes on from CAHIKZ030000644.1 coordinate 32,744, forward strand.
TTGACCTTCCCCTTCTCAGGATCAGTTACCTTAAACTTCAAAGGAAGCCACAATTATTCACAGTTCAACAGATGGTCAATAACAATTTTTCAAGTAGATCATTATGTATTTATCAAAAGATTATAGATTAAGTTTCTATTTTTTAAATCAGGGACGATTGATTACTTGGCAAAAGCAAACAGTACTTATAGCAAATTTAAATTTATAAATATTTGTAAAAATCTCATCCCATCTCATTTGAAAGAGATTATTTAAAATCTGGTTTTTTATCTAAGACGTATATATGTTAAATATAGAAAACAATTTGGAAAACATTTATTTTGATACGCTGCTCAGTTCTCATTATTAGAGAAATTTATTTTATTTCAACAAAATCTACCTGAGCAAAACATAATAGCCTGGTCATATATTTATTGCAAACTATTTTTGTAACTCATGGAAATTTCAATGCATCTTTGTTTGAGTAATTGTATTCCCTTTTTATTAAAATGGCATTTTCCAGGTTAAAATTGGGATCATGAAGGTTCAAGTAGCATTCAAGTGTATTGATTGTGTTTGATTTTTTTAAAGTCCTTTTTATGTTTATTTCTTTAAATTTCAGGATGTTTCACTAATACATTTTTGAGAGCACTGTTTACATCCTATGTAGGAGTCTCCTGCTTCTAATGGAAAGTTTGTTGTCTGTTTTACAATAATTGCTTAACTAGTTATGAAGTGTTTGTGATTATTTTTATATTAAGATTACCTAAATTTCTTACAAGTTCCTCTGTTATAGAGATTGCAGCTAATATGACAAACATTTTTTTTTGTAATTATACACTTTTTCTTTTTCTTTATTAAACAAAACACACACTCACAAGGATTTATGACCATTTTATTTTTGTGCTTTATTGATACTTCTTTATATATATAAATATATATATCTTATATGTGTATAAAGAAATGCACTATTTCACATGCACAAAATGTAAGTTCATTCATGTGTGTGTAATATATATAATGTGCGTGCGTGTGGTAGCTGTTCACTTGATTATAAGGATAAACTGTCTCTGCATTCTAACTATGCATTTGTTGCTGCACATGCCCGCTCATTGGCTTTACTATGATGCTTAAAATCAGAAAGGCTCTTCAAATCTTTTCATGATTGATGCAATGTACCTTGACATTCCTAAATGAGGCCAGGCTTGCCCTTTCATTATCTTTTTGATTTTATTCTATGCTGTATAATTCACAAGTAGTCAACTGTACAGCATAAAATAAAATTATAATTGTCACAATAACTTCCTTCATTCCTCTTACTCTTTTTTTTGTAATAATATCTTGAAATTAATCCATTTCCAATTGAATTATATGATGTAAATAAAATCTGACTAAAGTTGTAACTGAATTTGTAATTTCCATCGAAATATATAGGATGCATTACTTTTGGAATATCCCCCTCTGAATGTATCTGTTTGTGTACACACATACATAAAAGAGTACCAAATTGTTCCAAGCCTTTTGCAAAAATATTCTGATGCTTGGCTATTTGGTCAAATCTTGGGAAGTGTTTTTAGCATTCCTTTTTGCATGTGTGCATGCGTGCTCACATGCAATTTTAAAAGATGAACCTAGTTTTGCTGGGGCATCATCATCATTCCTTCACAAACACATCCAACTTTTTGAAGACCTCAAATCTAGCATTTCTTTATGGGTTTTTATATGCAAATGATTATCTATACTTTACTGACTGAGTATACATGCATATCCTGTCAATTGCTGTTCCTTACCAATGATTTAAATTTTATACCACAATGGTTGATGAGGTTTTCTATTTTTATACACATGATCAGCTATTTCTGATTTCAAAGTTTCTTCAAATATTACAGCTTTACAATGTTCATCAAGTCTTATTACCTAATTCTTGTATCATAAAACAAAATCTTTCCCTTTATTTTATTCTCAGTTTGTCACAATGTTCACAATTTTAATATATTTTTTTCTTTCAGGTAAGTACAGAAGCTCACAATATAAATTTGTCTCACTCAGCAAAATGAAAAACAAGGTTAGTCTTTTATAATTCTTTAAACAAAAAAGGAAAGCCATTTTTTAAAAATATCATTTTAAGATTTAAAGTTTAATTTTTCACAAATTAAAACTTCTAAATTTTTTTTTTTGATGCATTCACAGAAGCCTCATTTTGATGCTTTGCAAGTTATTTCACAAATGTTGTTTTAGTCTGGTAGAAGTTCATAGAAATGAGGCCACTTGCCAAGGGAGAAATTGATTCAAAAAGCAAATTTACCAACCATCATACAACTGTAAATATCCTTAGTTATTTGATGTGTTTAGTCTAAATAAATACATATGCATACATATACATATATACATACACACACACACATAAAATTGGGAAGATTTTGTTTGTTCACTATACACAGCCAAACCATTTCAGATTAGTATATTTCATGTTTATTGAACCCAGAAGAAGGTTTTAATGCAAAAGCTATTTTATTCTATGCCAACATGTGGTGGTGTTATATCTTTTTCTGTTATGTAAAAATATCTTTTATAGTAACAATTAATGTTTATAATCATTCAGTGTAAGACTATAATTTCTCTTTTTTTTATTAATGTCTAAAATATGTGTATACTTTGGAAAAGCAATGTCACTGAACAATTTTCCAAAAAAATGTATTTTTTATTGAAAATTTACAAAAACAAAAACTATTAAGCTGCTGTATATATCTTTACAAATCAACTATAAATATAAACATATCCTATACTCATGACCATTTTTTGATGAGATTCCCATGAATAATGACAATAATAAATTTTTAATTAAGAATAAAGTTAGTAAAATAGATTTTTCTTAATATAACATTTTATCAATTTAAACTTTATACGAGGAGTTATATGTAACATCTTTTCAGAACAATATATATATATATATATATATATATATCCAACAGTTTCAAAGAGCGAGTCTTACTATGTCAATACTAAAAAATCATGTTACTGTCATTTTAATCAGTAGCAATCAAAATCTTTACCTCTTATGTGGCATTGTTGGGTACTTTGATATAAACAGTGTGGACATAGGAATCAATAATACATGGTGACTTTCAGTTTTTACACCTCACTGTGATTTTCAAACCAAGTAACAATATTCCTTTAGCAATCATGACCATAAATAACAGTTGGATTTCACCCTAGATCAGTTTAATGAGCTGAATATCCAAACGAATGATTCAAATCCTGAGGAATAGAGTGCTACCTTTGTTAGCAGTTCCTTTCTGTGTCTGTTATCATTACTGTGTCATCTGCATATCTAAGATTCTGACTCCCAATAATCAATTCTGTAGGAATTCTAATTCTCTCAGAATTACTTCACTGCAAAGGTTGAATAAGTCTGGTGTTGAAGACACCTTGTCTTACACCCCTTTCTATTTTTGTATATTTACTGAATTCATTTTCTATCCATAAGCAGGTGCTTTGCATTATTCTAATATCCTTCCCAAATAGGTTTCTGAACACTTTCAAAAGTTCTTTTGTATAATCTATAAAACATAGGTATAGATCTTTTTGCATTTGCATTTTTCTTTCTGATATCATTCTGAGTATAAATATTGCATTTCTTGTTCCAGTGTCTTTAACAGTCCAGTTCTGCTGCACATGCTCTTCACCAGAATTCCGATGATAATTTTGTTATATGGCTTATTAGGCTGATTGTCTGTGGAGTTCACTTTCATTTGCACCTGGCTTCTTAGGCAGCACTTTGAAAATGGATTTACTTAGATCTTCCAGTTATATCACTACTCTTTTATTGTTCATTTATCCTGTATCACTATTATTTGAGCCTTAACGTTGTCTAGCATACGGTAAAACTTTTCAATTTCTTCTTCTGTACTTTGTGCTGTCAGTGAATAAAAAAAAAACTATGAGGGACATGTTAAAAGGCTTTCCTTTCAGTTTAATGACAAGAATTCTTTCAGATATTTGACATTATCCTAGAACACATTTCTTCATGCCTCTCTGCCTTCATATATGACCTTGTATTTGTCACTGACAAAATCTCCATTGTTTGCCCACCTCAATTCTCCTATGCCTAAAATATTCACCTTTAACCTCTGTTCATTTCTGCTTTATATTTTCTAACTGGCCACATTGATTTTGTGTTTTGATATTCCATGTCCTGAGAAGTATTTTTTATTTGATGGCATATATACATATTCTAAAAAAGGTGACATTTTAATGCTTTTTTTTATGTGATTTTTGTATGGATATTAAATGTTTTTATGTTAAAAAGGAAAATAGATGAAAATAAGATACCTTTTCATTATTTGATACTTTTTGATTTCTGAATAGAGAAAAATGCTGTAGAAACAGCGAAAAAAATGTGTGCCATTTATGGAGGTGGTACTGTAGCTGAAAGGACTATTCATAAGGGGTTCACTGGTTTCAGAACAGGAAATTTGAATATGGAAGACCAAAAACATTTTAACAGGCTTGCAGTTTTTGATGATGATCAAACTGAAATGCTGATTAAAAATAATCCAGGTCACATGACATTGGGACATTACATAAATATTCCCCATATGAGTGTTGTAAAGCATTTGAAAAACTTGGACTACATCAGTCACTATGATGTTTGGGTGCACCATGATTTAACAGAGAAAAATTGACTACATTTACATTTATGATTTTCTATTCAAATACAATAAAATCAGCCCATTTTAAAAAAGAATGATCACAGGCAATGAAAAATGGATTGTCTACAACAATTTTGAGCAAAATGTCCTGGGGAATATGAAAAGATGGTCTGCACCCAAAGACAGTGATGATTTGTTTGTAGCAGGATTGGGAGGGCATTGTGTATAACAAATTTGTGCCACAAAATCACACATTGAATTCAAACAAGTACTTTTTCCCATCTGGACTGACTGAAGCACTAGACCTCACATCTCTCTGCAGAAATTGATAGAGCTTGGCAGGGATGTCCTGCTGTACTTATCGGATCTTTCCCCTTTGGATTCATTTATTTCAATCCCTACAAAAATTCTCTTAATGAGAAAAACTTCAATTATCTGCAAGTCTTTAAAAATCCACTTGGACAAGTTCATCATTCAGAAAGATACCATGTTCTGGAATGTTGGATGGTAGAAGGTAGTGAAACAAAATGGTCTAATATGTGGCTGAATAAATCTATATACAAATATTGAAATATTGTCTTTGAAATTCACTTGGAGAAAAAAGTTGTACAGACTTTTGTTCTGAACCAATATTGCAGCTCATATATTGACTGTTTGTTTAATTCTTCAAATTTTGAACATTTAACCTCATGTGAAGATGGGCAAATTGGTTTGACAGATAAAATTACATGCAACACTGATTATCTCATTATCAGGGCCTTGTGCCAGACCAAGCTGAGCTTCACTAATAGCTATATATATATATATATATATATACACAAGTCACATAATGTACTACAGGTGTTAGTAAGGTTGATCAGATATTCAATTTGTCTGTCTAGTTTGATCCTTTACCCGACAAATGTGGCCTTATGCCAGATTAAGTTTTATCATTATTAGGCCACTTACATTGACAAGCTGAATAAAATGTTTGCCTTAGAGAAGCTGCTCGTTATTTAAGTCTTGCTGAATGCCTCACTATCTTGACCTTGACCAGACTTATCTATATTTACCAAATAACAGTTATATGTATTAAGATACTTTAAAGCCAGAAAAACGGTTGCTACTAATTTTAAAAAAAGTGCATGTTTGTCTCTATTTCAAAAAATATATTTCATGACCCATATTGTTTTGAATTTTTTCCTGTCATTTTGCTCCAGAGCAGATGTTTATGATTTATTTTTTATTAATTCCATATCAAGTGAAGAGGCAGACACAAATTGCAGTTGGAGAAAGAAAAGGATTTCTAAAAGGTCAAGAAACTATACACCCTGCAGAAAACGTTCTTGGCTTTTTTTTTTTTTTTTTTTTGGTTGTTCTTTTGTTTTCTTTAGCTGGATCAATTTGCCAATGCATCTATGGATTCCATCTGTTTCTCTTTTTTTTTATTTCAAATGCCAAAAGAACTTTACTTTTTATACAGAATATTCTCAAAGATATTCAACTGCAAATCTCCATGATTCCATTATGTTTCAACTGAGATCTAAACACATTCCTCTTCTAAGTGCCATGCATGACACAGGTATTGCTTAAGCTTATTACTAGAGATATCTCTTATATATATATATATATATATATATATATATATATATATATATATATATATATATAGATAATACCTACCTAAAAGTCTAAGGAAATTGAACAGATTTATCAATCTTTTTATATATCATTTACTCATTGTTTCCCATGTCTCACCAGATTTTTTCACATCTCTCTGAAAATTACTTATTTCTCCAGGAAATAAAGAACCCTCTTTTGTAACAATTTTTAATTTTTTTATGGAAGACATTTCATGCCTTACAGCTACTTGTATATCACCTAATATATAATGTAACTTCTCTCTCTCATTTTTTTTTCATTTGTTTCACCTGAAGCAAGATGGAAATGCCACTGGTATGCGGGGAGTTACAGAGAGTGAAGGTGAGAGAAAAAACTGGGTATAGGAGGTGCCAATGAAAGGACAAAAGCTGGACAGGGTTCAAGAAGATAGATGGCGATTAACATTGCATTTAAAGTTTTGAAGATTGTAGCTATCAGGGAAGCAAGGAAACAGAAGGGGGTTCCACAAGCGGAAAATGTTAGAAAAGAAACTGTTGTAGTAGAAATGATGATTAGATTTAACTAATTCAACAGTAAAAGGGTGGGACCTAGATGCCAATCTAGTAACGCACTTAAACTTGCATAGTTTGGGCACCAGGGAAAAAAGCTCATCAGAGCAGTAGCCATGAAAATATTTGTAGAAAAGACAGAGGGAAGTCAAGCCATATCATGTCAGTGAGAAAGTAACAGAAGTCGAGATGCCATGTCAGCATTGATTACATTGCAGATCCTTCTTTGAATTTTGTCAAGAACTTCGAGATGAGTAGCAGGAGCACCAGACCAGATATAACAACAGTATTCAATGCATGGGCAAATGCTAGATTTGTAAATGTGCAAGATGGACTCTGATGAGAAAAACCTACTGGCATGACATAGTGACCCAAATATCCTTGCAGTAGATGCATCTATTGATTTGATGTAGTTCTTCCACTTCAAGTCAGTTGAAAATGTCAGGCCAAAAGTGATCACTGAGGTCAACACCAAGCAGTGACAGTCTTTTTCATGCTTAAATGGAATCAGATTTTATTATAAAATGTTATCTCCTCCCCCAAAATAAATTGCTGTAAATATTTATTATAAAGAGGATACTGTAATCTGAAATTCACATGACTTATCATATAAATATAACCTGAACATTTTTACAAACATCATTTGGTTTATAGTAATTTTATTGTGAAAACATTGACTTACATAAATAAATTTAATATAGTGTGCTTGTATAGACTTTATAGATGATACAAGTTTGATTTTTGTATCTAAATAACATTTTAATTTTTAAATTTTCACTTTATAAAATTCAATCTGTGATAAATATTCATTGAATAAATGTATTGACAAGTAAAGAATTTATCTTGAATAATAAACATTTGTTACGTAAATTAAATGCTTTTTTTTTTTAATTAGATGATGGCCTAATTGATTTAGCTGTGTATATTTTAATGGTGATTTTCTAAGTGTAGCTTAGATGTGGCACAGGGCTGGAAGTATAGAGCTGAGTGTATATTTTTATGTATTTATTTTATGAAAAATTTATTCTCTTATTTATTATTATTACTAAAAGAAAAGGATTTTATCAAAGTAAAAAAAAAATATAAAACCAAAAGCTGATCTTTGTAAGAAAGAAAATTCATGGTAAAATATTGCCATATTTCATTTTGATGTTTTTTTTTTGTTTTGTTTTTTTTGCAATATTCAAATATATATTTGCAAATATTCTGAAAAAATGTTAAATGCTAGTTTGTTTAGATGTATGATTATTTTTTTTTTTTTTTACTTTGTTCAATTCTTTTGATCTGTGTGTGGCTGATTTAAATTTTCTCTGTAGTTCCTACATTGCCTAACTTTCCTACCTAATAGATATTACAGACAATATAGTGATTTATATATATTTTATATATATATATATATATATATATATATATATATATATATATACACATACATATGTATATGTATGTATAGTATCAGTTCAATGTGAAGTTTAAGTCAAAATACTTGACAAACTATTGGTAAATTAGCTCAGTTCTTTTTTCCTAATTTCTTTGATAAAAACAGAAATAATCACATAAAAATGAAACAATGAAAAAATATGTAATGAACTTTATTTTATCATTTAAAATATTTGATTAAAAAAATCAGTTAATAATCAGGTAATATAAAAGATTACAAGAATTTACCTTTGTAAGTCACCAAATGTTCACAAAATTACTCTTGATGCAAATTGCGCATGCATGTTACTTGGTAAGAAATATGATTTTTGAAGGTTAGGGTTAGGGTTTTTAGTTGTATTTGTTGAATTAATATTTTGTAATTGTACAGAATTTGCTTCAGCTTTTATGAATGGCAACTTATTGACTTCTTGCATTTTTTAATAAAATATTTTTATTAAATGTATTTTTTTAAAAACTTTACCTTATGTTCAATCAAGCAATGCTTCATACATAAATATCTTGATTACATATCTTATTTTCCACTGTATTTTTTATACATCCATCTTTTGCAACTTAATCGTTTTTTATCTGCCTATATTTCTGAGATGAGGTATTGTAACTATTTGCACCATTCAAACTGTTATCCTCATCTTTATTGTCATATTCACAATATTTTGGCTGTTGTATGCTCCAACCTTCTTCAGGTGATACAAGTTGGAATTCCGAACTGAACCCTTTATTTAGTCCATGGGGCATGTATAGCCCAGTGGATAAAAGTGCTGGTTGGTTAATCCAAAAAGGGACTTGACCCAAAGAGTTGTGAGTTCAATACCTGGCCACAGAAGAGGGAACAAAAACTTGGAGAGTTGAGCTACTAAAGAGAATTAACTGAAACTGAGAAAGGTATGGCACATGGAATTCAATCTTACCCCCAGGGACTAAATAAAGAGTTCATTTCAAAATTCCAATGTATATCACCTGAAGAAGGTCAGAGTGTACAACAGTTGAAAAGTTGCAAATATCACAATAAAGATGAGGACAACAGGTTTGATTTGATTTGTTTTGTTTTACGGCATATCAACCTCAATGGGTTATTTAATGCTGACAATTTCTATTGCTGATAATATTTTCCTTCAAAAATTTATTACTGGTAATATTTTTTTCATTTCAAAAATGTATTGCTGGTAATTTTTTTTTTTTTTTTTTCAAAAATGTATAGCTGGTAATTGTTTTTTTTTTTTTTCAAAAATGTATAGCTGGTAATAATGTATTGCTGACAATAATTATTCCTCAAAAAGTTTAATGCTGTTATTAAAACCTATTTTACACTTTCATAGTATTTTGACTCCAGTTTGTGGCTTAACTATTTGCCCATAGTTAGGACCCTAACAGGTGCTACCATCCTGGGTTAGGGTGGACCTGGGAACACCAGCAATTTAGATGTGGTTCCACACTCCTCAAAGCCTCCTGATCAGAGGCCTTTCTGTTGGATGTAGTTTATCATCTTACCCAGGACGCACATATAGTTTATCGCCATAGCCAGGACAGTGGATACAACAGTTCCAATGATTTAAATAGTGTAAATAGTTAACCGTTTTCATTTTTACACTTGATTTGGTTTCTGTTCGGTGGGTACTTCGTCTTCTGATACCTGATAAAAAGTGTACCAGACTGATCACATCACGGGAAAATGCAAAAGGTATTGTGTTTATTGACTATCTTTAAAAAAAGCCACACAATGAATGGAGAGTACTATAACAGTTATGAAAGGCTCTCAAAACCAAACGCCCAGGAAAACTGATGAAAGGGATCTTGTTTCATCAGCGCAATGCTCCAGCACACAAGTTATTGGATTCAATGGCTGTTGGGCTTTATTGTGACTTTGAAATTTTTGCTACCTATATATTTTGCACAATGAACTTGCCATGATGAATGTTTCAGCTCAGTGGGTACAACGTCTTCTGACACCTGATCAAAAGTGCACCAGCCTGAACACACCATGGGGAAAATCTGATATTATTTGAGGCAGATCTACCTGGTTTCCTTGAACGTTTCCTAATCCAGGATGAGTATTTGGATTCATCCCTTTGAGTCAGAGATGAAGAGATAATCCATGCAGTAGAAACACCCTTCCTTACAGCTCCAAAGAAGGCTAAGGTTGTTTCATCTGCAGAAAAATGAGGCTAAGCCAGGCCTCAGTTTATTTTTTGAATGCAAAAGGTATTGTGTTTATTGACTATCTTTAAAAGAGCTACACAATCAATGGAGTGTACTAAGTCAATTTGCTGAGACAGTTATGAAAGGTTATCAAAACCAAATGCCCAGGAAAACTGACAAAAGGGGTCTTGTTTCATCAGGAAAATGCTCCAGCACACAAGTTATTGGATTAAATGGCTATTTTGCATGACTGGTTTTGAACTGGTTGATCAACTTCCCTATTTTCCTGATTTGATTATCATCTGTTCTCCAACATAAAAAATGCTTGGCTGGGAACCAGTATCACAATGACGATGACATCATATCTGCTGTTGATAATTTTTTTTTGACCAACAGTATGAACAGTCTTCTTTGAACAGTCAGATGTCAGTTTTAACAGGAAATAAGCAATGCAATTATTAATAGGAAGAGTTGAAATTAATGCATGCAAGATCTCACACCTCTAACATCACTCCTTTGTTATCAGCCTATGAACTGATCAGCCTACCCTCGTATATGGTAGCCATGACTTTAGAGCCCCAATTTGTTTATTTTTTAATAAATTTTTACCTGAGATCATGATGCTTTATAAATGCATTGGCTTCAGTTTTGGCTTTGAAGTTATCCTATGCTAAAAATAATTAATATCTAATTATATCATATGAACAAAACTAACTACTTAAAATAAGATTTTTTTTCCTTGTGTACATTTTCTTTCTCCTATGTGAGTTTGTTGAGTAAGATAATTCTCATCCACCCATTTATTGTTTTATCACAGTCTGACCATAAACAATTCTTAAAGTGCCAGTATTTACTCTGACTCATCCGGTGGGTGTCCCAGATATTTCACAAAAGCTGAATGTTCACTCTTATCTTTCTTTAACATTTTCTCTATTATTATTGACATTGTAAAATATAAGCTGAGATCCATTCCTCAAGCTACTAGTCTGCTACACTAATCATTTAATTCAAAAGTGCTTCCATTGAAAATTTATAGACTTTCTAAGAAGTAAAAGCTGTACAAACCCGTGCTGATTTATTGGCTCTTTGCACTTGAACAGATCAAAGTACTTGTTGGGTTGCATTTGTTTATCTTCATGTAAGCATTTTTTCTTAGCTTGTTTTTACATCTGAAATCAGTTTGGAATTCTATATTTATTCAAAATTACTCACCACTTTGGTTTGAGTTGTTGTTGTTGTTAACAGAACTTCTGATGCTGTTATAAAATATTAATAACTACTAAAAGTTAAGGTTCTAATGCTTTATAAGATTACACTTAGTTGAATCTTAATTTGAGATGAAAATGTAGTATCTGTTGCTCTTCCACAACCATGCTCTCATTCTTCAGGTAAAACATGGCATAACATGATAGAAGCTTCTGAAATTTCCACAGCATCTCTTAGATGCTAATATTAGATTGGTTGATGGGATGGTTTTCTTTTCTTGACTTCACATGAAAAAAAGAATTGTGTTATATCCCAAACCTGTAAAAAGGTGAATATATTTGTCTTCAAATGAATAATTCATGCAGGAAAACATTTTTCTTTCATTTAAATGTATTGATTAATTCAAGCTTGTAGATTTCTTTTTCATAATGACTCTTTGATTACCACTGCCTGCAGGAAACTTTGACATCTAGAACTAACAAAACAATTAAATTGGATATACAAGAAACAAAACAAATCTGTTAAATTGTAAAATCCACAATGATCTGAATAACTCTTGGAATAATGTCAATGACGCATCTCAAAATTTTATAAATTAAGGCAGGCTGAGAATGTATCTGCTGAAATCTAGTGATAAAACGTCAAAGATGGGAATCTCTTTTTATTCCTTTATATGTTCTATCCCATCAAGACTCTCCACAGCTTCCAAAGTATTGTCAAGAGTAGCAATAATCTCAACAATGTCTTTCTCTTTATAACCCTTTTGTCTCTTTTTTTTTTTTTGTTTTGTATTTGTTCCTACAGCACAAGCTTATCATTTAGGTTTTCCTCTATTTTTCTTGCTTTCAATTCTGTGAGGATTAAATTCTCCAAACCTTGTTATCTCATTATATGTCCCTAATATTTCAGCAGTCTCTTTTCAATTATTAGCAACAGTTTCTTTGTCAGTCCAATTCTCTTTAGAACTCCCCTATTTGTCACATGCTCTTCCCATGGTATTCTCAACATTCATCAGTAAAGCTACATCTCTGTTGCTTCAAGCCTTCCTCTTTTTTTTTCTCTTGAAAGAATATATTGTTCTTGCTATATTTCCAATTTAATTATGCTTCCTCTGATAAAAAGTGAAGATGAAAAAAAAATACAAGTTATGAATAATAATGCTTGACAATTCATCATCTAAGAAAAATAAGACTAATTGATCATTGTGTAATCTTCCATTTTTCTTCTTTTGCTTGAAAACTGTTTTCTGGTTCTTCCTATTTGATTAATATGAAAAAAAAATGGTCAAAGACAATTACAGATTGAGATTTGCACTTTTTATTACTTTTAGCCAAGGTCTTTGAAGAAATGTTTATGTATTGGCTAGAATGATATTTTTGGCATCAAGCCTCCCCCAGCAACCAGCAAAAATTAGATTTCAGACATTCCAGTCTCCATCTTGTACCCTGACATCCTCCTCCTCACCAACCCAGAGAGTTGTCAGCTTCAAACTTATCAGAATGACTTTATTTTTTATATCTCTCTTCTTAGCATCCTCAGCAAAAAGTTCATCTTATGACCTTCACAAGAAAATGATTTATTATGTTCATTCATGACATGTTTCTAGTCAGCATCTTGTCACTTTATTATGAAAAAAAGAAATCAATTAACTTACAACACCACTGTATTAATAAGAAAGAACTAACCAAGCACTAAAAGACATATTTTGCGACAATGAGAAGAGACAGTAGAACTAGGTACTTAGCTTTGAGTGATGGTTAATAAGCTAGACTGTTAACAAATGAATTCAGTCCTTATTTTGGCCTTGTGCCAGACTAAACAATCTCTAATATGATGGTGTTTCTCATGGCCTGCTGCTCAGCAGTTTTATCTTGCAGCTTAGCATAGTGAGTTTGAGTCTCATGGAGTGCCTCACAACTTTCTGATAAAGCAAAGTTTAGTATATGAAGGCTTAGAATGAAATCATGCTGAAAAAGCATCTGTTATCATATGATCCCCAAAAGTTAAGCAACATTCAAGTATGTGTGTGTGTGGTTGACTATTTTATGGCATCAAATGTTGTAGATTTGTAAGGCTAAGTTTTGTAAGCAGGCTGTGGCTTTGATTCAGACAAAAAGGTTTTATAATTAAAAACAATCCAATCCAAGGAAGAACTTTGTGTGGAAATCTTTACGTGAATAATGCTGACCATATTGACTTCTCGATGAATGAAATGAATACTACATATGTACCTCTCCATCACATAATATTTGTAACATTTGTGTACATATTTTATACACTAAATGTAACAATCATTATGGGACAGAGGTAATATGTTTTATAAAAGATGAACTTAAAAAAAACTTTTGGTTTCTTTTAAAATTTTTTTGTGGGTGAAGTTTGTTTTCACATGAAATGTTTATCAGGTGGGGAAATTATTTTATCTTGAAATCTACTGCTGGGGGCAGGAGTATGTTTTTGATTCTTGAAATCTTTTGAAAGGAAGTTTGCATTAGTTTTTTTAAGGTTTCATTTATTCAAGTTTAATTTTGATTTCAGAAAAAAATTCTGAAGTGATCAAGATGGTTTGTCTCTGTTGTCTAAATACAACAAACCATTCAGGATAGGATAAAGGTTTGTTAGTGAATCTAATTAACCATTACCACTGAGTAGTGAACTTAATCCTCACATGGTGTTCCATACTTGTAGCAACAGTAAGCCAAGTTTAGTAAATTACTGTCACTGATGTAAATACAAGTCCATAGTACATTTATTAGTATGCTTGTATTGCCTATGTATTTATTTCGATTATCACTGAGTACTAAAATTTTGTAGTCAAAGTGAACTAAGAAAATATCTATGCTTGCTTTGTGGCTGAAATGGTTACTATGTCTATGAAGGCCAGACATGAGAGTTCATGCCTGAGTAAAAGCCAGTATTTCAATTGCTGATTTTCAAGATGTTGGACCCTCCCTACTTCACATTTCCCTCCTATTCAATACTCTGCCAGACCAGATTAATCTTAGCAAATATTTATCTATTATATGTTTACTTGGTAACTGAGATATGTTGTTGCCTTGAACAATAATAAAAAGTGTTTGAAGCTCACTTGAAAGATTAGGGCAAATAATCTTGCTTACTCCATATTTCATTGCATGTAGACTGAGTAAATCCAAAGACTGACCCCCTACTTCAAAGGAAGATTGTTTTCATTTCAAATTGGTGTTTATCTTCTCCAACGTGTGTTGATATTTGTGTCTCATATTGTCATTAGGTCTTTTAGAAATATCTTCTAATATAACACTCCAGACCTCGTAGCTGTGGGATAATTGTTTTTGTTCTGAACGTCTGCGAGTTGACTGAGAAAAGCAAACATTGCAAACTCATTTTTTTTTTTTTAATAAATCAAACTAAAACATCAAACAAAGAAACTAATTTTTAAGGGAATAATTGATGTTTCTGTTTTTATCAACTATTGAGTGTCAATTTGCAAATAATCACCTAGTATTCTTTCAGGCTCATATCCAATGTCTTTCATAACATGACAAACAGTCGCTGAAAAGAAAACAGAAACTGAAAAGTTCGTTTGAAGAATCTTGTGGAGCAGGGGTTATAAGTCAAAGCAATGAAGATTTTTGCATATTCTGATAATCTTTACTAATCTGTATACATATGTATTGCTATGATATGTATTATCTATTTTAAAACTTTGACTTTATACATTTATTGCTCGTGCAGCCTGATCTCACCTATTTGCTAATGAGATATTCTCTTGTTATAATAACTCGGGACATTACTCAATACCAAAGAACGAGCATGGTTTGTATTATGATAGCAATATTAGATATAAAATAAAGCAAAATGCATCTTGTGTGACTAATACGAAATAGAATTTGTACAATACAATTAGTCTCATATTCTGAATGCACCTTTTTTCCATAAAAATATATATAAACAATTGGTTCTTCAATTTCTATCAATTTTTTTTTTAAATGTTGAAGCCCAAAATAATATGAATTATCATCTCAGTGAAGGAGATTAGGCAGTTAATATATTGTATTTGATTTCTTTCATTTTGTGTTAGCTATCTTTGAATATTTTTACTTTGTTTGATTTAAAAAGCAGAATTCTTTCTTGCATGTGACAATAGAATTAATTATAGAGTTAAAACTCCTAGATTACTCATGCAGAAAATATAATCTGTACAAATGCAAAATAACTTAAAATACATCATTTCTGACAGTTCATATCTTTGGAAATGAGTTGATTAACGCTTATTAAAGAAATGAGTATTGTCACTTTTCATCACTGTCTTGATGTCTATGTGTTGTGGTAGGGGGACATCATCAGTAAATTCCAGTTTAGACTTTCACTAAAACTTGGTTGAAATTTGCTCAGTCATTTTGGTGATGAAAGTCAGACAAATGAATCACTCAGCTTAAAATATCTGATAATTCTAGTGAAAAATTTAAATGAAAGCAATAAGATTTTGACCATAGAACAAAAAACTGTCAGTGTTTTTGTCTTTCCTGCTTGTGTGTGTTTTGCATCTTTGAAGGGTCATTTATTCTCTTGCTGGGCTGTTATTACTTGTAGAATTTATAATTTCTTCATTTTTTTTTTTTTTTTTTCAAATTAATCTTTTTCTAGCTTGTAAATAAAAGAAATGATATTATGTGCCTATTTCTTTTCATATCATAAGAAATCTGGAAGAGTCTGATTAAAATTCTAAGCAAACTCAAAGACAAAAACATTTCCAAGCCAAAACATTCGGAATTGTCAGGTCTTGAGATGACATTCTTTTTAATAAATAATCAGATTCCGAATAACAAATGAGACAAGAGAATATTTGTGTATTTCATGATTATACTTATAGCTTGCCATGCCAGACACCTTGTGGCCTCAGTGTTGATTGGTTGATATTCACCAGGTCAGTGTGGGCTAGATATGGTGAGTGACCACTTTCACAGAATGTGGTCAGTGGTCTGTCTCTACTCACAAGAATCATTGGCTTTGAAGTCCTACTTGATCATATTGTTTCCTGTCCTACAAACTCAAAGCTGCCTTGCTCTGTTACACACATCACTTGCAAATTCTTCTTATGGTGAAGCAGGATCTTATATTTCTCAGTAAGGTTCTTTGCTTCTAACCATTTCCTTAGTTCTATTCTCTATGTTTATGTCTATGGACACATTCCATTTGCAATGAATGACTTCTACAAAGAAATACATCTTCAGATCTTTCAATGCATCAGTCTGAATTAAATATCTTTGGTTCAATTACGGTCCAAGGCCAATTTCTGCTTCTTTCTCCTAACATTGGTATCTGAATAGTAGGTGAGCTATACTTAAGAGATATGATAGCTAGGCTCACTAGCACTATTGAATATCAGAGTAAAGTCGTAACTGAGGTTGCCATCCTTACCATGTTGCAACAAAGACTTGACAGATTTGTCATTTTAGAGATAACTGATAAATCATCTGCTTGACTGCATGATGTTGTTACAATCTTTATCTATGCAATGATCAGAAAACAAACTCAGTTGCTATCAGTCCAGAAATTGCAGAGTTCTCTGACTTTACCTACTATAAAATGTTGTATTGGTTACAAGAAAACATTGCATCCTCAAAAGTCATTAACCTGAAAGGACAGTCTAGTGATCAACTTAGTATGCCATAACTGTAAAAGAAAAGTTCTTATAGAGAAGTTATGTTGTAAGAGCAAGAAATCAAAAGAAAATACCAACGGCAGTTTTTAGTGCAGAGCAAGACAGAACATAAACCCTTGTTCAGCAGACATTTTTAATATTCAATTTTGGTTAGTCTTTTTTTTCCCATCTTATTGTTTCTTTTCTTTTTGTCACACTTTCTTTTCTTTTTTTGTTCAAATACAATCAAACCATTAAAGTTTTCAAAGTAAGAATAAAGAATTAACTTCCAGTATAACTTAAACTTCCCACTTCCCAGGAATTGAGAACTAAAAACTATTATAATATATTCAGCAATGTAACTTGATAAAAGGATGGTGATATAAGTGGATGAATGAAGGCAAAGCACGTAATCTAGTCCTATGACTTAATTTAACATCAGGATTACATGGCTCTGAAAATGGATATAAATCCAACCAGTTAGTCACAATGGAGAGTCAGTCAGTACATAGGGAGTGGATAAAAACATTCCTATCATTCCATGTGGTGTCAAAGGGGGTCAATTGAAATGAGTTCCTTGTTTAACTAAAGATGAAACTTCATCCCTTGTTCAATTTCTCATTCCCTCCCCATTTGACAGTTGAAAAAAAAAAAAAGCCAAAAGTACCCACAGCCACAATAACAGAAGTCTGGGTTGTATTTCAACATTCCTATCACTCAGATGGAAGATCACTGGCTTGGTAAAAAGGAATCATTTTCTTACAGTGATGCTGTTAAATGTATTTTATTAAACTACAGACATTTTTATTGAAATGGTTCATTTTGGGCTCTTTTTATTTTTTCCTTTTTTAAAAAAAAATTTTTTTCTTCTGCAAAAGAATAAGTTAGAAACTATTTTGTATTTTTTTCTCTTTTAAGCTTGATAACCACTGAAAATGTTCTTTGGATAATTTATCAAAAATTTATCAGTAGATAAAGTGCAATTATCAACAGAAATTTGGGTTGTTCTATGATGGAATAAAATGAAATATTACTGATATAGACATATATATATATATATATATATATATATATATATATATATATATATATATATATATATATATATATATTTTCATTAAAGCCGACAGGCAAAGTACTGTGATTAAGCTTTTTATTTAATTTCTCTTGTGTTCAAACAAGTGTTTTCTTTTCTGGACACTGAAAATGTAGAAACAATGGCTTCCCTAACCACCTTATAGTCCACCAAATTAGACTATTTCTTCCCAAAGTAAATAACAATGATAGTGAACATATAGTCAAAAATAACAAATATTTTCTACAAAAGCCAAATGCAAGTCAACTACAAATAAGCTGAATCTTCACTTAGAAATAACATAAAGAAATACACTACCCCAGTTGATCCAAACAAAAAACAAATTAGTTATCTACTGCCAAAAATTTCAAACACCTAACCTTATCCTCAAAAATAACAACACACCTGCAAAATCAAAATGACAACGAGCATTATTCATGATTTCAAATATCTCTGTGTTCCTGATCAAACTGAATTCATAAATAATTACATCGGTCACATCACTACATGCCTATCCAGATGCCTTAAGTTACCCCCATCCGACCACAGCTCTATTAGAACCCAATTACACAGAAACTTAACAAACTCCATCCGAAACATACCAGTACAAAATACAAACATAATAACCTCATCCACATGTACAAAAAGATTAAGAATAATGGAAGCCCTAATAATAAATTAGGAAAAACCAACACTTAATAATATTAACTATGAACACGCTCACAATGTGCTGTGTTCAGAAAATAAAACATCCCTATAACTCTAGAAACATACACACAACCCACTTCTTTTTCTGAAGCAAACCCACTAGTACCAGAATATTGATTGGTAGATCACTGATTGGTATCATTAGAGGGAAATACATCAGCCAACTTTAAAGAATGTTTTATTACAGGTGAAACCTTATTCATTTGGGCCATAAATCTTGTTCAATCTACAACTAAAGCATCCTGCCAACTCTGATTGAAAAGCAACTATTTTGCTTTTCTTTTTTTCTCCACCATAAAATATGACAACCTAAACTGACCAACAGAAAAGCTTCACTCCTGGCATCTGCTATTTACTTATTTCATGTCAAACTATTTCCCAACCAAATTGATTGGCCTGTTTTTTAAAGTGTTTCTTTCCTATTTATATGAAAATGAATCATTCTATTGTTTTTATTTAAACGAAGCCTACAGGCTGGATTTTTTTGGAGAGGTTTGTTAAGCCAAATACTCTTGCATATTCACTTTCTAGAGAGATGTTTACCTTTATTATCTTATGTTGATAACTCTTTGCTTTTATTAAGCAAAGCATACTGAGTAAAACATCAAGTACCATATTTACATGTGTATAATCTGAGAAGAGAATTTCACCCCCAAATTGAAATCATCATGAAGAGTCTGTAAAACAAAGCATTTTACAGCAATTGATAACAAAATTAATGAATCTTTACAGATTAATACACCAAAAAAATAAGATGAAATTGAAAATCTTTATATTAAATATAAAGCATATAACTGATTGATTTTAAAGTTAAATGTCATTGTTAAAATTATCATTATTGAATTCATCAGAAAACAGAATGTGTCACATGAGGCCAAAAGTAGTCAATTGAAATCAAGATGTTATCACCCCATGAATGCATCAAAATAATCTCTTGTTTGTTTATTTATTGAGTTCCACACACACACTTATTCTGTATTTCTCATTCATTGTATTGTCAATGATATTTTCAAGTCTTGCTAGCACAATGGTTAAGAACATAAAAAAATAAAACTAGCTGGTCAAGTTTAAATTTTTATTGAAGCTGTTCACTTCAAACTGATGTCATTTGGAAAGGCATGAACCTTACTCTTTTTCATTTGGGTATGAGTAAAATAGTAGGACTATTTAGCTTTGGTTGGTGACCAGTTTAGGAGAAGGACACCTCTAAATTAAAAACCATGGAAAAGGTAATGTGATTAAAACGATAATCTATTTTGAAGCCTATGTTGAACTAAAAAATAAGTTTGATGAATGACCAATGCTTGTGGCAAACTAAAAAGAATTGCAGTCCAATAGGAAATGATGTATTGAAAATTAGAAAAAATTAGCAAGCAAAGTTAGAAGAAACAAGAATGTTAAAAAAACTATGAAGCAAAGTTAAGACTAAATGAAAATGTCTGCCCCTTGAAGCACGAAATGTGCCAGTCAATCTACTACCACTAGTTGTGGAAAAACTAAAAGAATTACTGGAACAAGATCTACTTGAATGAGTTTCACCAGGAGGAAGCAAATTGGCCTCCTCATTAGTAATTTTAAGAAAGAAGGATGGGGAGCTACACATTTGTGATGACCACAAAATATGTGCAGACTCATATCCTATCCCCAATGTAGAATGGACATTGAACTTCCTTGCGAGTATGAAAACATTCTCTAAAATTGATCAAAAGTTGGCATACCATCAAATACCTATTGACAAAGACTTTAAAGAACAATTATGGAATAAAAACCATAAATGTGATTTTTCAAAGGGCTATAGAGTAAGTTATTAGTAGCAATATAAAAAAAAATATAATATACTACCAGAATGACATTTGTGTTGGTGTTATTAATGACAAACGAGAAATGTGATAGAAGAAACTTAGCATAAAATGTATGGTTGCATCTAGCTATTTCAACTGAAAAATGATGAGACCTTGCTACAAATCTAGTACTGTGCTTAAATTCATAAAGTCTACGTACCATAAAGGAAAGTTCATTGGAACAATTACCATGAAAGTATTTATAGAAAAGGCAAAGGGAGGTTATGTTACAGCAGTGGAAAAGTGCCTGAAGCTGAGATTCCAGGTAAGGGCCAATAATACTGCAGATTCTTTTTTGCATTTCATCAAGAATCTCTAAATACATAGCAGAAGCACCAGACCAGACATGGCAGTAATATTTGAAGCTTGAACAAATGATAGACTTATGAATATGCAAATAGATTCTGGTGAGAAAAATTGTTTCACATGACACAGTGAACCAACTTTCCTAGAATCAGACTTAGCAATTGGTTCAATAGAATCTTTTTCTATTTCATGTCAGCAGAAAACATTAGTCCAACAAGGTGCAATGAATCAGTCTCCTGGAGGTTAGCATTAAGCTGATTGTCTGATGGTGTTTGCATTCATTTGCATTTAGCTTCTTTGGCATGTAAATCTCTTGATATTTTCTGCCATGTCACCATTGTTGTATATTTCTTCTTTTATTTCACTAATCTTGCCAATTCTGAAATTATCTAAGACTGACATCATCTCCATTACAATTCCATCTCTTTTTTTTTTTTGTATTTCTATTCATCTGTTGTCAGTTTTGAACTTAGCTCGGAATTTTGCAGTTCTTTTCAACTTTTTATACATTGACATTTTCTCTCCTCTTTTGTCATGGAATATTTCTCTGATGTAATATTATGATTACTCCATTTTTAGATTTTATACAGCCAGTTGAAGATCCTGTCTTATGTCCTGTTAATTCTTTGGACATTTTTATATATATCTACTGTGTCTTACATTCACCAATGTTTTGATTTCTGCACAATTCTTGTTGAGCTATAGTTCTCACAAATGCAGGGCAAACTGGAAACTGAATTCTTTTTTTTTAATCATTTGTTATTTTAATCATTAAATTGTTTTTAAAATAGTGGGAGTATTTTGTATGTTAAATTATAAAACATAATTTTTTCCAAATATTGAATGAAAATTTATTGTACTAAGCTACACACCCTACTAAAACCAACTGTGCTTCCTTATCTGTTCGCACTTCTCCCCAAAATTTGCTTTCAATTGGTCAATGTATGGCTAATTTAGAGGGTATGAGAGATGGATAGACTAACGGAAGTCACAGAATTTTATATATAGATATGATACTTTTGTTTGTTTACTATTTTATCCAAAGTCTAATTTATACTCTCCAGTTCAGAGGTTGTAAGTCAGATATTAAAATTATTGTCTCACATAAATTACCTTCTACGGTACCTAAGTGAGGCCCATGAAGAAAGTGGCCTGGACAATGCAGAATAAATTTGATGCACAAAAATAGAAAGGTGCATAAGACAAAAAAGTATCTTCTATTCAGACTTATTCAACCTCTGCAGAGAGGCTAACCTAAAGAATCTGGAGCCACTAAC
This sequence comes from Acanthosepion pharaonis, assembly GCA_903632075.3. NCBI lineage: Eukaryota > Metazoa > Mollusca > Cephalopoda > Sepiida > Sepiidae > Acanthosepion > Acanthosepion pharaonis. The sequence goes on from CAHIKZ030000644.1 coordinate 55,143, forward strand.
AGAATTTCTTATCAGTGGGCATGGTCTTAAAAATATAAGATGCACAGTTGGAAAAAAAACTACAGGATCTCCTAGACAAGGTATAATAGAAGATGGAAAATGTTGCACCAAAATTATTAGCATTCCAGAAGCTAAACAATATAATAAGAAGCAGAAAAATTCCTTTATATGGCAGTGAATGCTGGACAATCTCCCCAGAAATGAAAAGAAACCTGGAGATAACATTGTGATTCTATGAAAGGATACTGAGAATTCCATTGATGGAGTAAGCAGCAAGGAAGTCTTAACGAAAATGATAACAAAAAAGGACACTTCTATTCAAAATCAGAAAGAGACATTTTAAATAATAAGGAAAAAAGGCTTGGAAAATTTAACTGTGAGTATTAGGTTTTCCAAGCCTTCTTTCCTGTGCATATTGAGGGCAAGAGAGATAGTGGAGAACTCAGCAAACAAGCTACATGATGAGCTTGTGTGAATGGATGACAAAACAGGTGCTGAGAAGTCTTGGCAAATAGAGAAATATTGCTGTGGCCCACAAGTGATAGGAAGTTGTGGAGAATCATGATCAATAATGTCCTGCAGGGTCACAGCTCATATCAAGGAAACAATATTGTGTAAAATCTTAAGTGTATGGGGCAAGGTACTGAAAAGCTTTCAGCTCTTGCCAATATAGGATGTCAAAACAAATTCTGATGTGTGGTCATAGGAAAATGAGTTATGTACCAAGAACTTTTCAGAATACTAACTCATATATTTCAATAAGCTGTTTAATAATTATCTAGAAAACTTGGATGTCACATCATGAAGTAATGGTTAATAAGTTCATCTCTCAGACCATTACTACTGTAGTGAGTCTGATCCTTATTGGTTACTCCATGAAATAAGAGAAGTGCTTCAATGTGAGATAATGGTTAATGAGCTTATCAAACAAAATCTTACTACTACATAATGAATTTGATCTTTACTAGGTGCTCCAAATTTAGGAAATCTATAAAATCTGCAGTGACATAAATACTATATCTTCTATAGAAAAATAATCAAATTCAACAGGATTTTTTATACTAGGATCTTTGTTGTTTCTATCACAACATTACAAAGTGTCTAAATATATTGCTCAGGTGTCTTATTCCATCCTGATGAAGGATATATTTCTTCTCGTTTGTGCTCTGTCACATCCAATGATCTTCCTAAGGATTGAACTCTGAAATCCTTTCCAAATTCTATCACTCTTATTTTGATTCATTGCTTTTGTTAAAAACAAAAAAAAGAAGACTGACCATATAGGTCATATTTAGTGTCATGTACAGCAGTGAATGCTGGAAAGTTTCCTTAAAATAAAGAAGAGATTCAAAGTAGCTCTACAAATTGGTGCTGAGAACACCGTGGACAGAATATGTTTGAAAATTATGTGAGCATTGAGGAATTTTTAAAAACAATGCAAATTAAAAGGACAGTTTAGTTTATTTAACATCAGAAAAAGACAGAGTTTAATTTCTGGGGCAGATTATGAAGAAAGAGTGCTTGGAAAATTTAAGACTCACCAGACATATTAAAAGAAGAAGTGGCTGAAAGAAACAGTGAGTAACCGACCTAACTGATTTGTGTGAATGGGTGACAGAGCATGGATAAAGAGTCAAGCATTGCTTATAGCAACAAGAGACAGGAAGCAGTGGAGAGCCATGATCTCCCACATCCTGAAGAGACATGATACATGTAGGAAGACACTACATTGGTAATGAACAGGAACATATGAGATATCAGGACAAAATAAAGAACATATCAGAGAAAATGTGATAAAAATAACAATGATGAAAATATTTGTTAGATGTCTGCTGAATATTTGGATTAACATATTTGATTAGTTGTGAATAAAAATGGATAATGCCTTTTGAGTGATTATTGTAAAATTTTTCTGCTTGCCAAAAAAAAATTATTTTTAATTCTAAAAAGCCAAATCATTTAGAGAAAATTAAATCATTATTTTTCTTACCTGTTATTGACAAACACATGTAGACAGATTTGAGGGCACAAATGTATGTCTTTACAAAGCAGGACTGATACTTCTCAAAGTAGCCTACTTAGCAAAATTTAACCAAAGCTAACAAGACTTAGAAGATGACAATAGAGAGGTTTAGTAATGTTTTGGATTAGTATTATAGGTAGCAAAATTATAAGTCTCTTCAAAGTTGATACAGGTTAAAGATAAATGCAAAGAATCATTGACAAACCATTTTTTTAAGTACAAATCACAATGAAGAAGCTTTAAGCCAAAGCATATATTCATGCAAGCCAATGTTCCTTCACATTCTGCAAAGGTGACTATTCCCACCTTACCAAAAAAAGGTTTCAATGATATCAGATGAATGGAATTAACCCTTACATATTAATCATCTAGAAAACATTTAGTTGATCATTGAGAGAGAGATATATACAAGTGTAAGTCAAAAATTATCCACACTTTCACCATAGCATATCTTTAGACAAGAGTGCAGATAATTTTTGACTTTCCTCATATAAGAATGAATGAAAAAAAGCAAAGCATTCTGGGAAGCAATGGAAATTACTGCAAGTAATGTTAAATTTGAAACTGTAGAAAAATTTGAACAATTAATAGTTGAAAGACTGATGAAGATTATAAAATGTCAAATTCTAAAATAATTTATTATGACATATGAGATGTTGTACTAATCAGTTATATGTATATTTGTACAGGGTGCAGCAGAAATACCTCCCACATATACCCCCCAAATAATGGTAAGACATTAGCTAAATGAAGACACCACTGTCACTAATGTCTTACCTTTATGTAGGGAGGTATTTCTGCCACACCCTGTATAATAAAATCTGATCTAATGTTGTAATTAAATTCAGTGAATTATTGTCAAATATTTTTTTTTTTATTTCTGCAGAAATTTTTGGAAGGAAAAATATTAAAAGATGGGAACTTAATTCATTATAGAATAGATTTCAGAATTCATTCAATTAACATTATTGTAATTTAGGGGACTATCTGGATGGGGATATACTCAGTGAGGATTAAATTCACTCATCAATTAGTTTGCAGAAGCACATTTGAGCTTATGTACAACATTGACAACAACCAAAATAACTATATCAAGGCAATAAATATGTGAAGCATCCAGTGAAGATAAGACTAAGGTTTGTGATACAAGCCTTTTCATTACTATTCCCTAGTGAGGCACTTCATTGAGGTTTCCTGAGCTTAATTTACTCTCATACAAGGTAACAAATTTCAAGTAGCTAGTGAGAACTGGATTCACTTCACTAATAATTCTCTACACTGCTAACTTGCTAGCCATTTGTCAATGGTAAGGTACACATTGTATCTAAATGTGCTCATACAATTGTGTATTTTGTGAAAGAGTGTCTCATTGATTAAAAATTTTTTATCAATTTGAAACACTTCAAAATTTTTGTTTTGCTTAAAGGAAAACTTCAACAACAGGACAGTTTAAGGTGAGGCATTTATTATAGAGTTTAGTGAGAACAGGAGCTAGTTTGTGAGAACACTTCTTAATGACTATTATAGGGATGCCATTTGGTCTATGTGCTTTGTGGGGATCAAGGTTAGAGATGTTAGCAGAAAACATGGAAGGGGTTATATGCATATGACTCAGCAGAGAATCAATTCTAAGTGGTAAGTTTGGCAAGGATACTCAAGATGAGTTAAGGATAGAGTTTGAAGAGATTTTACAAAGCATTCAGCTTCATCAGCAGAGGATGGTAACACCTCAAATCAATTGTCGAAATAGAGACCTTACACTTATTTAGTACCCTATTACATAAATGCCTGTAGTCATGAGAGACAAAACTTTTAGAGGCTATGTGGTGCTTCATTCTCTTAGCAAATAGGGACTTAGCTTGTTCAAGGACTCACTTACATTTGTTACAAACAGTAACAAATAGGCACCTATTATGACAAGAGCTGTCACACTGGCATAGCCAGAAATAGTGGTTTCTGGGTGCTATGGCAGCCAAGCATGCTGGTGTGAACCACGGAGAAGATTGCAGTTTCACTTGGTATTTCCAAGAAAGGATGAAAGTGTCCATGTCAGCTTTGACCCAAGAAGAAACTTTAGTGGCACAATTTTCAAATGAGAGGTTGAAGATGTCAGTCCAAAGAGCATCACGAAGAAAATCCTGGAATGAGTCCCAATCAGCATGCTGATAATGGAAAGAAGTCTTATGGATAGAGGGTTCCTGTTTAATGGATGCTTGGAAGGAGATATCAATAGCTACCACAGAGTGGTCCAAATTACTAAAAGGACAGTATTGTGAAGTTTGGCAAGAGTGGGGAGAGGAGGTAAGACATAGATCCAATAGAGAAGCATATTGCTTGGTTTGGCTAGGAGATAATGTTGAGTTAGTGATTGGATAATGGAAAAATTCAATGTCTGTATACTAGCAACATCAGTACTTTTGGAATGTTTCAGCCAACTGCTGTGGTGAACATTAATGTCACCCAAGACAATGATGTTCGCAGATGGATGGAAAGAAAGTACCTTTTTTTATACTGTCAGCTATTTCTTCTAATATACTGCAGTTTTGGGAAGTGGGGGAGTGATAAAAGAAAAAGACAGAGCTTAGTAGCAAAAGACAGAAGCACATGAAAGAGTAGTCAACAACCTCAAAAGACAATTCCCTAGCCATCAGTAGATTATCCTGGATGTAAACACCAAGGCCATGAATGTGAATGCTGAAATCTTTTCGACAAAGGGGAAACCAAGAATTCATTGGTAGCAATGGAAGAATTCAAGTTGGTTTCACAGAGGGCAAAGAAATCTGGTGACTTTTCAAGGTGAAAAGATTCTGTGCTGCAGAAATTGAAACAGATCCAATGAATATTGGAGAAAGAAAGGTTGAGTCGGGGTGGATGATTTTCGTTAGCTAGTTTAGTTTTATTTCTTTTTGTTTTGATTTTCATAAGATATGTTTTGAGGAGAGAGAGAAAAGAAAAAAGAAAAGATCACATTATTTGTTACTGTCATCAATGGCAATACAAATCAGCCATTGTGTAGCTGAGAGCAGAGCATAATATGTCCTCAGGGTTACCCACCAGAAATACATGCAGGGACACTTACCCATGTGTGCAATTCTGCCATTGATCTTTGGTTTGGTGGATATTTTTTTAATGCTGAAAAATGCTTAAAAGCCAACATCAGCATAATGTGATGATTAATAGTTTGACCTCATCAGGTCATAGTAATATATGTCAGTGTAATGCATAAATATCAACAAGTAGATCCAATATAAGCAAAGCATATAATCTGGTCATGTGATTTATATATACATGACTGTGGCTTTAACCCTGAGCAGGTCTAAAAGTGAGCAGCTAGATACAGTGGGGCAACAAGAAGGTAGTGCTAGATGTTTCAAGTAGAAATCTTGACAAAAATTTTGAAAGTTTTTATTTTAATAATTCTACCCCTAAAGCAATGATCACTTGTCTAAAAAAAAAATCAAGTAGTTTACAATGTTAGTGTATCATTTTATTACAATGAGTTTAATATATTTTCTATTCTTTTATAATTTTGAAAAGAGTTGTTATCAAGACATTAAATGTTTAGATTATTGAAATCACAACGAAGATCTCAGACTGGTGAGCATTTCTTTGCTTAGCATGGGAAGAACTGGTGAGCATTTTGATATTCAGAAATGTAGAATCACCTGAGGAAGAGGTTTCTAAAAATACCACAATATTTTATCCAATCCATTCTCCAGCCTTTAGACTGTTTTCTAAATAAAACAGACACTTCTCTGTCCTTCTGAATTATATACCTGACAATTATTGATATTGTGCAAGAAGCCAATGAAAGCAGAGTGTTATCGCCACTGATTTTGTCGACATTTTACTTAAGAGAAAATCATACATGTTATATTTGATCATTTTTTCAATGACAGTTGTCTTCCACTGTTTTCTTAAATTTATATGAAAATTTATTAAATGTCTTTTAGATTTCTTTTTCTATAAAACCTGTTTGACTTTTTGTTGAGTCATAAAAGTTTTAGTTGTTAATTGATCAAACAAAACAAAATGCAGCCAATTATATAAAAGGAATATTTTTTAAAAATTATTTATATGATGCTTTGTATAACAATGGCAGCCACTTAATTATAAGCCAAATTACTGGGTTCTTTTTTTTCTTTGTATCTCAGTTAAACACAATATTCTGTATGCATTTAAATCACTTTGGTGAAACAGTATTTAAAAGGTCATAAGTAATTAAGCATTGTTTGTATGACACTGGGACCTCAGAGTTAAACAAAAAATGGAAGAGGAAAGAGACTACTAACTGGACGTTAATTGTTGAAATTCACAGCAAAATGGATTGAAAAGTTGAGAAAAAAGTTAAATACGAAATGTGTTGAAAAATTGTTTCAAAATATTAAAATGAAATACCAAACAGTTCAAAGGAGAATGGAACCTAAATTTAACTATCCAGAACTCAGTAAGAGTGAGCAAAACCAAGAATACCTGTCCTTTCCCTACTTCCTGCCAATAAGAAAGAGATGATGTATTATTGAAGATGTTGGTCCCAGAAAATAGGAAAATATGTTGTGGATACAGAATATGGATGGTAACCAAAATAACATCTAGAATTGTTCTGGACAAAGAGCCAGGAAAAAACATCTTGTTTGAGTCAACCACCCAGAAGAAAAATATCCTTACAAAAGTAGAGATGTGGATTACTGCTACTGAAATCCACATCATTCGCCAAGACCTCTTGACAGCCCTGAAGACCAGAACTTAGAAATTTAAATTACTACTAACACAAGCTGCAAACTCCAACAGGGGATCCAAGTGTCATTTGCTTATAACAGTAGTGGGAAGTGTTAAAACCACTGTATACATCAAACCATATATAAACCAAATCATTCTTACATCTTTAACCTGAGTTAATTCTTTATTACAAAGAATTCTTTTTTGTATAGCTCCTCACCATCAACCTGTTCTTCACTTTAGTTTACTTCATCAGCAATTTTCTCACCTTCTGAGATCAAAAACACAATGTGGGGCAAAGGAGTGAAAGAGCATGAAGGAGACAAACACTAGCTAGATCAAGTGGAACCATGCTCATCAGTACAATACCAGTGACAAATCAGCAATGTGCTAACAAATGAGGAGTTAGCCAGATGCTAATCATGGTGGTTTTCAGGTTCCTTTAGATCAACATGGGGGAAGGGGTTATAATTGGTGTGCAATTATTTGCTTTCGATGTTGAAACAAGAAAAAGAACAAGACTTGAAATGCAAAATGTTTTGCTTCAGGCCAAAGAATATTGATTTTCCATTATTTATATATACATATATCCTTGTACCTGACTTTTTCAAATTTATAAATGTAACCATAAATTAAAAAAAATCACAAAGTAACTGCTAATTTTAAGGACTTCCTATTTATGTTCAGTTGATCTTCACCTGTCTGACACTTGGAATTGTAACTTTAGGCATTGGAAATTATAATTCACTGCTCTGTCACTTTAAAGTTATATTCACCATGAAGTGAAAAACTAGCTTTTTTTTTCTACTTGAAGGATTTGTTTAACCATCCGCATGTGTAAGGCTTAATTGGCTATGTGTTAATGCCTAAAATTAGGCATCTAACTTTATTATCAAATCTCCTTGCTACAATGTGAGGCCATAGGTATTTTTAAATGTTGCATTCCTTTAGTAGAATATAACAAGGACATGTTTTCTCACTGGAAGTATTTAACCTGTACCATGAGAGACGATTCTCAGATAATTCGGCCACTTACGAATATTTTTCAGCAGCACATATAACCTTAATAATTTATGCTACACAAAAGACACTGTGGTGATTTCAGACTCAGAATAAAAGAATGATTAGACAAGATTTTCAATGGAAAAGAGAAACAACTGAACATTAATTGTAAGAAGATGAACAGCAGGGTTGTATGGAAAAGGGAAACAGCTGAACTTTAATTGTAAGAAGATGAAAAGGAAACAGCTGGTAAGATGAACTGCATGGTGGTAAAAGGGAAACAGCTGAACATTAATTAAGATGAAAGATGGAAAAGGAAACAGCTGAACATTAATAAGATGAACCGCATGGTGGTATGGAAAAGGGAAACAGCTGAACATTAATTGTAAGATGAACTGCACGGTGGTATGGAAAAGGGAAACAGCTGAACATTAATTGTAAGATGATGAAGCTAGAACATTAATTGTAAGATGAACTGTATGAAACACTGAACATTAATTGTAAGATGAACTGGTGGTATGGTAAGATGAAACGGTGGTATGGAAAAGGAAACAGCTGAACATTAATTGTAAGAAACAACGGTGGTATGGGAAAGGAAACAGCTAAACATTAATTGTAAGATGTGGTATGGAAAAGGGAAACAGCTGAACATTAATTGTAAGATGAACCGCACGGTGGTATGGAAAAGGGAAACAGCTAAACATTAATTGTAAGATGAACTGCACGGTGGTATGGAAAAGGGAAACAGCTAAACATTAATTGTAAGATGAACTGCACGGTGGTATGGAAAAGGGAAACAGCTAAACATTAATTGGAAAAGATGAACTGCACGGTGGTATGGAAAAGGGCTAAACATTAAAAGATGAAACGTGGTATGGAAAAGGGAAACAGCTAAACATTAATTGTAAGATGAACTGCACGGTGGTATGGAAAAGGGAAACAGCTAAACATTAATTGTAAGATGAACTGCACGGTGGTATGGAAAAGGGAAACAGCTAAACATTAATTGTAAGATGAACCGCATGGTGGTATGGAAAAGGGAAACAGCTGAACATTAATTGTAAGATGAACTGCACGGTGGTATGGAAAAGGGAAACAACTGAACATTAATTGTAAGAAGATGAACGACCGCATGGTGGTATGGAAAAGGGAAACAACTGAACATTAATTGTAAGAAGAGGAACTGCAGGGTGGTATGCAAACGGAACAACCTAGAGTGTGAGTTACATATTGGGGCCAGGGGGATGTCAAAATCAAGCTGTTATAGGAATTCATCTGTTTGAGCAGTGTGTGATAACAGACAATATGAGACAAAAATGCAATTGCACATAAGAAAAGTGAAAGATACTTCAAGAAGGTGAGTTAGGTGTGAAAGAATTGAAAACCAATATTGGAAATAAGAAAAAGATTGCTTCTATCTCTTACCACTCTGTGTAGCAGTAAAGCTGAACAATTTCATCAGAATGTTTTATTTTCCAATGAATATTGAGAATAACATGGACAGAGCATATCATAAATTAAGACACGTTTTAAAGAGAATAGGAATGAAGAAAAGAAAAACCTCACTTACTAATAATCAGAAAAGATCAGTTTAGACTTTTGGGTCACATAATGAGGAAGAAAAGTTTGGAGACTTTAACATTCAATTGGAAGGTGAAATGAAGGAAGGCAACGGGTATCTCTCCTGGGTTAATTTAAAAGCAAATTGATGTGGGAACAAGTATGACAAAGATGAAAGCAGTAAGGTCATAAAGAAGAATGTATCACTGAGAACAACAAAAGACAGGAAGCAGTGGAGAACCATGATCAGCTATATCTTGAAAAGACAGGTTTTATATATATATATATATATAGAGAGAGAGAGAGAGAGAAATTTATTTGAAAGCCTGTCTGCTCTAACCACATTGAAAAGTTGTCTTCTCAATGTGATGAAATTTGATCAACAGTGGATTTTGCTAGTCATCATAATTAATGATCAATTTTCATTAGGAAAATAACAAAAACAACAGTCTTAATTAACACATGAATTAATCATTAATTCAACCCTATCAGGTTGAAGTCAATGAAGAAGTAGCATTTTGCCTGTAACATTTGCTTTGCTTAATAAAGAAGTAAAAAGAAAAAAAAGTGGCTGCCAGGGCAAAAAAGAAGGAAAACAGAAAAAGTGATAAGGTGGTGAGGAGTAAAATGCCTCCAGGTTTTAAGAGGGAAAAATATTGCAAAAAGAAAAATTGTATCTGAAATTTTTTAATTTTGGTATCAGACCAAAAAAAAATGTGTTTATGTATGAATTTACATCATCATCAGTATCAGAAATGAAGAATGAGTTTCCTCTTAATATAATTCAACACACACACACACACACACACACACACACACATGAAAATAAGCATTTATTTTACACAGAATCTATTTTTCAACATAATTACCTTCCTTGTTAAGATACCTAATTCAATGGTGAATATTACTCACATAGACTGAATATTATACAGTGAAAATTTTAGATCAAAATTCAACCTATAACTTATTGCTCCAGCTTGCTATACATACATCAAACATACATTGTTCATGAGCAACTCCCACTTATTTTTCAATATGCTACCTTGTAGATTGATTTGTTTGTTTAATGACACATCAACTCCTTATGGGTCATTTAATGCTGAAATTTAATTTTCTTGGGAGATTTGAAGTGATAAAAATATGAGAAATGTTATTCTGCTTTCACAATTGAATACATGGTAGATGATACTCAGCTTTTGTGCATATACCTGTGTTGTAATGTAAGCAAAGGGACTGTTGAGATTGGGGGGAAACACCTAACCGATTACTCTCCCAACAACTACAGGGTATGATAGGGAGAGAGGTGGGGAGAGATGGGAGTTAACAATTAACCATTGTCTTGCTGACTGCTGTCTTTCCTCAGCTTTTATTGGTATCTTACAAAGACCCAGATCTTGATCAGTTGCAGAGAGGCCTGTATCTATCTAGACATGCCAAACCATCTCACTACTAATGGGAAAAATCCTGTGGTAACTGGTGCTGACAAACATATCCATATGCATGTCCAATGCATCTTTTGCATCTGTACTGATGCACATTTGCCACATTCCTCACCTGATCACAGATACAACAGCTTTGATCTGATCTCTTTCATCGAGTGCTTCTCCAAAGTGGGACTGGTTCATTTTCCTCCACCTCATCCCCATGTGATTCTTCCTCTATAGGATCAATCTGGCCCATCCATGCTCACAAAGATTTTCATCCTCATTCCCAGGCATATCTTCACTACTTGTTGAAGATTGTGAACTTATGGAGGGACGATGGTACATGGTGGGGAATTCCATCCACTAAGAATGATTGCGGGCTAACATGTTCAGTAATTCATCCATTTCTGAAAGTTGTTGTATACTGGTTGTGTGAGGCCTTTACCCACGCAGGATCTCCCACCTTGTTCATATTGTGACCCACCTCAAGCATCATTGGAGGTACTGAATCAATCCCTTTAATTCTAATCTTGTATCTGTAGACTTGATTTGCAGATGCAGTCAGTGGTGAGGTGTCATCTTTGAGAGTTACATTGTACCAGTAGGTGTCCTCTTCGAAAATACACTTCATCCTGGTCGTAATCCTCCTGACATTTCTGTGACACCACTCTGTTATTCCATTTCCTGCTAGGATATGCACACATCAGAATTGCAAATGCATGTCCCTTCTCACAGACTCCAGCTGACGTATGATACTCAATGCGTCTTGGCGGTGTAACAGGCACTACGCAGAAAAACATGAAGGTCGTCCACAATCTTAATGTCAGGTAATGACCGCCGCAGTAGTGAGTGCCATGCCAAGCTGGTACCAAGTACTGTTCACTCTTAGTCTGCTCTTTTTCTAATGGACTGGCACAGAATCTATTGTTGTGCATTCTACACAGGTCCCAATGACAAATTTTACCATAGCCTTTATCACAAAAGAACAAACTCTACTCAAAATATATGGTACACAGTACTCCTGGATGTACTTCCATTATCTAACTGGGTCTCATGGTGTCAAAGGAAGCAGCACATGTTGGTGTTTCCTTGCTGCAGAACCGTAAGTCTCCAGTCTGCATGATGTAAATGTCCTCTAATGCAGATATTGTCTCTATTCTGACAAGTAAGTCAAAGCTTAGAGGTTTGTCACACTCCACAAGGACATTAACCTTGGCTGAATTGTCACTGTGCAAATATTAACAGTCCCGACACCACAGCATGCCTTCATTCTGCCCCACATCTGTGTGCTTTCCAGTCTACAACCAGCATCGCTCTGCACCCAACCGACTATTTCCCATCAACCAATACATTGACTACAGGTATCGCTGCATTTATATCTAGGTAGGGAATGAAATTGGCACTGATGTTTGTTTTCCCAGGCAGTTCCATGATATATGACCCAGTTTGTCACAGTGATATCAGCATATGACGTTGTCTCCTTGCCAGCTCCCACTTTGCTCAGTTCGTCAACTGAAGCAATTATCTAGCCAACTGATTAGCAACACCACATCTGTGGCCAGATGATATTGCTCTGCATGTCATTGTCAAAAGTCAAGTTTCTACCCAGGTGCTCAGGCTTTGCAGATACCACAATCAATTTTGCCACCAGTGTATCATCCTTCAGTATGGCTCTATCCTGGTCTAAAATCTGCCCGGTGGCTAGGATCAAAGTGTAGTATCTGCGCTTTGTGAGCTGCCGGGGTCGGGTGTCTGTCGAACTCTCTGCTTGCAGAGAGGAACCCGGACTAAGCTCCGCCCGAAGGGTAGGGTTTTTCGTTGGGGAGGTTGATTAAACTGGCCCGCCTCGGCAGGTTTGGATGGTTATTTATTTTTGGCTGGGCCTACGGGCTCAGAGATACCCACATTAAAAAGGCCTTGTGCCACATTCGATCCCCGTGGGTGGATTGATAAATACCATCCTGGTCTAATAGCTAGTTGACATCCAGTGCATCCATTTGAGAGGAAGTGCAAAAGAAGGTAACCCTATAGAAATTCACATGCAAGTCCACAGCCAGACATCCTCTATACAGCCTGTGGAGGTATACCAAGTAAATGTTGAGAGATCTATTTGAATTCAGTCAATAGACCTGTGACAAAGGCAACATACAAGGCATCCCTGATGTGGCCTACATCTTTTCTTTCTTCCTTGCTGAGTTGTTGTAACACAGCAAACATGCCTCCTGTCAATCAAAGTGGCAGAATTCTAGTGATGTTCTTCATGCCACATGGATCGCAGAATCATTCAACGATAGACTACAGTCTAAACCATCAAATTCATGGATTAGCCTCAGGTCGAATTTGCTATCAGCCGTGAGTGCCAAAATAGCTTGTTGCAATGTAAGCAAAGAGACTGTTGAGATTTGGAGAAAACACCTAACCAATTGCTCTCCCAACGACTACAGGGATAATAGGGAGAGAGGGGGGAAGAGAAGGGAGGTAACAAAAAAATAACACTGCCTTGGAAATCAAAGCAACTTGAAGAACACATGACCGACTTCACAAGACACCATGTCTTGCCGATTTCTGTTTTACCCCCAGCTTTTATTAGCATGAGGCATCTTACAAAAACCTGGATCTTGACAAGTTGCAGAAAGGCCCATATCTAACTGGACATGCCAAACTGTCCTGCTGCTAATGGGAAAATCCCAGATGTAACTGGTGCCGACAAACATGTCCACATGTGATCCAAGGCCTCTTTTGCATCTGTACTGAAGCACGTTTGCCACAACATGTTTGTGCAGACATAACTAGAGGTGATGATATATGTTATTCTGCTTTCACAACTGAATACATGGTAGATGATACTCAGCTTTTGTGCATATACATGTTTGTGTAAACATAATTACTAGAGGTGATGATATGTATGTTTTATGTTGTAGTTTTGTTGAATTTATATTTTGGAATGCAGTTTGATTTCTTTCAGAAATTTTTGGATATTATATGGATTAATGTCATAAAAGAGTTCTTTCATGTTGGTGGTTGTTTGGTTTTGCTTAGCAGCATATAAAACTCCATTGGTCATTCAATGCCGAAATGTAAATAATTTGAACATAATTTTATGGCTTCAACTACAAATACAATGTATTGTTGGTAATTTTGCTGTTAATAGGTGTTGTTGGTAATGCTTTATTAGAAAAATGTATTTTTTTATACCTTCATAGTGTTTTGTTTTTGTTTGTTTCAAAATCTCCTGATTAAAAGCCCTACTGACAGATGTAGTTTATCATCATACCCAGGACTATAATAATAATAATAATACCAGCATCACTCATCTGTTACATTTGATGATACATCAATCATAATTTAGTTGTATTTTGTTTACAACCAAAGCAGAATATGAGAAGATACATTTAAAAAAAAACAAAAACAGAACAAACATTGCATCTGTTTAGTACATGAGGCATTGTAGGGTTTGTGAAGAAAAACATTAAAAATCTATATAAATTAAGATTTGATAAAATGAGCAAATTAGACAAATTCAAATTATAGCAGACACATTATTTCAACATATTCTGTAAGTTAATCAGTTTCAGACAAAATAAAAACTTCTTTTTATTGAATATTATTAATAAGATACAAGATCCCTACTGAGTGAATACCAACTTAAAATAAAATTTAATTAGCTTATTATTTACTGAGAAAGATAAAAATGAGACATTTAAAACATATATCAAATTATTAATTTGCAAATTTTCAGCTTTTAAGCATGTATAATTAATAAGTTATTAGAAATGTTATACTCTTCACGTAACACATTTTCAAATATTGTTAAGCATTATTCTGTTCAATATTTGCACGTATTCATGTGTCTACTATTATGTCTGTACACCATGTATAAATGAAATATAATGTATCAAGTAGCCAGTTTGAGTAACAGGTTGAGTAAAAGTCTGTTAAAGTAGTAAGTGTAATCATTGAGAAATCTTCTTGTGTTTATAGTTGTATGAAAACTTTCTTCAGAAGAAGAGACTGGAGTTAATTTGTAAAATATGTCAAGAATTTCTGGAATATAAAATTTTGGATTTCCATTTTATCTGCTTTCTTTTCCTTTCCTTTTTCTTTGTGGAAAAGTTGAATATTTTTACAAGACCAAATTTTCATAACATCCCCCCCCGCACCAACCTCCGACTTCTTTCAATTTTAGAGACTTGAAATAATAAACGGGAAGAAAATATTTTAACTAAATCTTGGTTGCATTAAAAACTCACATTACAGAAATTGTAACTGTGAATTTACATTTGTATTCTAAACATGGTGTATAAATAGGAATAAAACTGAAAACCTTAACAAGTACTTTGAATTCAACTGTTAAGTATCAAAAAGAGTTCATCAGTCAGATTTACCAAGGGAAATTAGGGTTGTGAGATAACATCTCACAATAACATTTCATTGATTCTCTTTCAACAATGACACCAGTTAGCTGATATGCTAAAACCATGATCGGTAGAAACCAGGCAAGGTTAGGTTCATGTTTTTATCAAGAGCATTGATATCAAAGTAACAACCATCATTATTCAAAATAATAATTCTGGTAAAAAAACATTACCAGGCATTTGAAAAAACTGAAGTGTAAGGTTCTATGGTTAGATAGAATCTTTAAGCATTGGCTTTGATAGTTTATGCATTAAAGAAAGAAAAAAAAAGTAAAAAAGGGTTTTGAACTGAAGATCCTTTGACAAAAGCTTATCCTTTAATTCTGATCCATGACTTTCACTAACAGCAATGAGATGACAGTCTGAGTTGTCATCTTCTTTTTCTTCTCCTCTGTGCCATGTGCCTTCAGGATGTAGACAATTATGGCTCTTCACAACTTCCTCTTTTTTTGTACTTAGTAAATTTTGTCTCTATTTCTCCTAATCCCTGTTCTGCCAACCATTTACACAAGCTCGTTAAGTAGGTTATGTGCTGCTTTCCTTTGTTCTTCTTGCCTTCAATCTGTCCTGTGAGTATCAAATTTTCCACAGTCTCTTTTCTCATTCTGTGCCCTAGAAATTTCAATTATCTCTTTCTGGTGTTAAGGATAAGTGTCCTTTTTGTTTCCATTTTCTCTAAAACTTTGTCATTGTTCACACGTTCAGTCCATGGTATTCTCAGCATCATTCAGTAGAACCACATTTCCTTGAAATCTCAAGCCTCTTCTTCATCTTGGAGGAGATTATCCAGCATTCACTGTCATATAGGAGGGAAGATATTATATAACCATTAACTACTCTTTTGTTTCTAACAAAATTTTCATGTTTCTTAATACTTTGCTTAAATTTTGGAAGGCCACTTTTACTAATTTAATGCACCTTCAGATTTTGGTGTTACTGTCCTCAGTTAAAATTGTTATGCTCTGTTTAAATTTTTGTACTTCCTTGATTTTGGTATCTTCATTTTGTGATTTACATGTTAGGCTCATCCTTTTATTAACAACCATACATTCTGTCTTCTTACAAATGATTTTTACTCTTTATCTTCTCACTTTCCTTTATTATCTTCTGTAGGAAGGCTTGTACTTTCCTTTCCGTGTCTGATATTAACACTGTGTCATTGGCATATCTAATTTTAAGATGGTGGCCATCAATAATGAATCCTGGTAGGACTTCTAATTCTCTCAGGATTACTTCACTGTAAAAATTGAATAAGTCTGAAATTAAGATGAAAAATAAAATGAAAGTCAAAAATGAAAATGAATAACAATTTTTTAGAAATAAAAAAAAAAAAAATGAAAAAACAGAATTTTAGTTACAAAATAAATATAAGTAAAACTCAGTCAATAAAGCATGCATTAATTCTTGACCACTGACAATCCCTTCCTTTCTATAATAAATAGCAATGACTTTATATTATTCATATAATAGTCTTATTCTGTCAGAAATGTTTGCCTTCATTCCTGACCACTGACAATCCCTTTTTTTCATGCACAACATGCATATTGAGTGCCAAATTTTGGTAAAAGAAATTTAAATAAACAATGGCAAACATCAGTGATTAATCATCAATTTTTATTTCTTCCTACTGCAAAAAACTTATTGTTAGAAAAAGAAAAACGACAGTGAAACTAAGCTGGAATGGATTAAGGAGAAAATCAGTCATTTTTAAAACAAACAAAAACATCAAACCATTGATGATGTTTACCAATTTGGTGATAAAATATATCCAGGATTACTCATCCTTTTCTCAGGAAAATGAAATTGAGTTCAAATTTTAGCTGAGACATTTTATCTTCACTTTATGTTTCGGAAAAGCATGAAACCGTCTCACCCAATTGGTCAGGTTGAAAAGAAATCTGCAATAGATGGACAGATATTCATCAGATCTTTGCAAGTGAGGTACAAGCTAACAATACCTTATGTATATAATCATAAGAATGAAAGTTTTGGAATATTCATGATATACTACCTGTGATATCACAAGTTACATGAGCATTCAGTTAGAACAGAAAAAAAGCTGTTAATGAATTTGATTGCTATTTGAACCAAGAAAACTATGGTCAACCTAATTGAGAGATATTTATTGAAAACAGCTGCTAAATGAAATACAGAATTTGTTTTAAGCAGTTATCTTGAACTGATTGCATTTCAGCATGTTAATAATTATTGGAGT
>CAHIKZ030000644.1:77500-192500 GCA_903632075.3 Acanthosepion pharaonis
TATTTTAATCCTGCCTTGTTTTCACTAGCTAATGATTAACTTACTAGGGTTCCATATACGAGTAACAATTTTGTTTGGTTTTTGTAAATATCATTATATCATTGTAAATAAGCATTGAGGTTATTTTACTAGTATACAATTGTTATTATTTTTATCCCCTCCCCCTCAAAAATTGTACATCTGGGGTGAAGCTTTGGGGAGAGAATCTGGTCTAATGGTGTCTGAAGTGTGACTGAAAAGAGTAAATAATAAAGTTTTGCTGTGAGGAAACCTATTTGAATGAATAAATTGGTGATCATGTTGATCTAAGTTAATGATATGACTGAGAAGATCAACCTTCACTTGTATCTCTCTTGAAAGATGCCTTGTGATATATTTGTATTTTAAAATGCAATCCATGTTCATGTATTTGATGTCTAAGTTTTTAATCAGTTTTTTGAGTAGACACACAGAAATTTTGTGCTTTATATAGTAATAAATGATAGGTTTTCTCTTCTTATTCTCTATAATGCCAGTTGCATCCCTTCCTCCAACTAAGTCGTTTTTATTTACATGTCCAATATGTAAATTGTAAACATGTAATTCAATCATTTATTGAGAAAGTTGCACACTGAGAAAGTTGATCTCAAACTTACTTTATTTAGATTTACATGAAGAGTTTTTTTAGGAGAATACAAAAGGGACTACATGACTCATCTTGATTTTGAACATATTTTTCTTGTGACAGTAGCCTTCAGGTCCCTTCAACCTGTACACAAAAGGTGCCTCTGATTAGGGTGATGGAAGGGAGACAAGAAATGCTACTCAAAACTAATATCACTGATCAGGTTCTCTTCCGCATTCTTTGGGGATTATTTATGTAAATGAAACCTTGTCAGAAAAACGTGTTTGCCATGACAAATCCTTGAAAGGACAACTTAGATACATTCCTTTTTCTTATTATTCTCCTCTGATCCTAACCATTTTTTCTATGCTTTAAGAAAAAAAAAGAAAAAAATCAATCATTTTTCAGAAAATGATTGCCACAGGTTTCGTTTGTCCTGTATTGATCACGAAAGATTTTTAAAAAATTCCATCACATTTAATTCCTCTTAGAATTTCATAATATTCTGAAAAATGTTTACAATCAGTGAATCATGTTCAAATTCTAGCTGGACCTGTTTGTATTCACTTTACATAAGAAGAAATGGATTCACAAACTTAGGTAAACCAGTGTCCCATGGATAATTTATAGGCTACATTCTGACTTCATGTAAGAAGCTTGTTCACTCAAGACAAGACAACCAAGCAAACTACAGATTTGTGTTGTTTAATATGATCTCTAGTTTTTGATTGGCCAATCCTACCTCTACTTCAATAACAAACTTTTTCAAAAGGATTAAGATTCCAAAACAATTTTGGAGATATCTTCTATTTATTTTCTTATTCTTAAAGTGTTTTATTTATATAAATATAAATAAGTTATACTAAGTATTCAGATAATATATGTACTTCATTGAAAAGATTACTTTTTGTGCATTTTCTTTCTTTTATCTTGGTTATTAATAAAAACAAATACAAAAAAAACTTTATTTTATCCTTTTTATCTCTGTGTTTCATAATGTATTTTCATTACTGTTGCTACTATTTCATTTGTATTCTATTTTTTTTTAATTCTGTCTTTTCCGCTCCTGAGTCAATAATGTGACACATTCTGTTGTTCTTCAAATATTCTACCATTCTTGAGAATCAATGGTAGAGTTAGGAGAAACCATCTTGTAAACAGACAGTTTCAATGAACATAATAAACTTTAATTTTAGAATCTTCCTTAAATATTGCACTCCTAACATCTGAAATTCCAGTCAGGTTAATAAAGATTTGAACTTTTCTAAGCTTTTATGTAATTCTTTATAAAAGTGTCTTTTGCATTAGTTTTTATAATGTTCTGTTAATTAACAGCAATAATTTGACATGTTTTTACATCTAAAAGTTTTCATTTTTGTTATGATATTCCAATCAATTGATTCAGACTAGGATCTCTGGAGAATTTTTCCTGCTACTTTTCCCTACAAAAATTCTTGCCCCTATCTTTATTCTTCTTTGTCATAATAAAGTTGGTTAAAAAAAACAGAAGAGCTATACAATTTGTATTTTTAGTCCAATCCACTTGATAGCATGCAAGAGTAAACATTTACTGTATTTCATTTCTGAATATTTTCACTCTGAGAGGAAATACAAAATATGTGCCTTACTATTAACAAAATATTTTGGGGATCCTTCATCATTTAATGAAGTTAAATCAAGGATTATCCTCCATCAACATGTTTAAAAAAAATGATTAATCTTCACATATTATGTGCAATTATCAGAGAAATCATTGTCCTTATTTCATGAGTTATTCAGACTAGTATCTTCATCCTTGTTTTTATTACAATATATTTTAGCAGATACATTCTTTAGACTATTTAGTGTAATGGGATACTGAAAAATTCTTAGGCTGACCAAATAGCTCTTTAAAAAATGTTATTTGGTAATTTGGTCAGATTTGGAGAAATGGGTGAAACCAAGACTTTTTCAGCACCTCCTCATATGATTTGAAATTCTGAAATTAGTTTTTATCAATATTTACCCACGTTATCTAGAATAGCAATCTTTTTTCCTCACAACATTACATTCTTCAGCCTCCCACAGGCATGTAAAAGAATGACAAAGTGCTGCATGAGCAAGCCCAACATAGAATTCAATACTTTCTGGAGACCTGTGCTGAGTATAAGAAAAATATCAGAATCACCCCCAATAAAACCCTCATCAATTTATGACTCAGGGTCAGGGATAGTTTTGAAGGCTAAAGAATCATTACAACTTACCCAGAGCATGCCATCAATACCTCATGAGATCACCAAGTTTTGTTGACTTCATGTTGCAAGGTGAGAGTATCATATCCATATAGATTCAACATCTGTCCAATGTTGAAACATCATCACAGATTCCTTTTTTTTTCTTTTGATTATTGCTGAGGTTAATTTGCAATAAAATCTCAACATCCAACTTCAATAGGAAATCTATTGGCCATTCAGCCAATTCTTATGCATTGCTTTACCACCTTTTCCAGTTTACGGTGATGTGATGAGCTGATATTTTCATTAATGAAAAACTATTAATCCGATGACATATATTAGCCAATCAAATTGTCTGGATAGTTAACACAATCTTCAGTTGGAAAATCAACACAGATTTCAAGATCAACTACAAGAATCCAGTCTGCGTAATAATCAAAAAGATTTCCATCTTTCTTTATATATAAATTGAAATGTCTTGACCTGTAGAGTCTGAAGAATGCTTGTGATAGGGCATGCTATGGAATCTTTGAGATGCTGGAATCATTATGTGTACATATTTATCCAGGTATGTACCAGGCATAGCTATAACAGAAGTTGTGTTTCTTGTATGTAGCTGTTTTGGATGCATGCACAATGGCAATTAAATCTGGCAAGCATGGGGTCTAATGGAATGATTAATCAGAAAAAGAACAAAGAAAATAATCTCAGAGTTGATTACTTTTTCTATACAATAGTGTCTTTATATAGATCAATATAGATATGTGTGAAGTGTTGATTTCTATTTCACTGTATATATGTTTTGTTCAAATACTTTTGACTGTCTCAGTCATTTTCAAGAACCATGTGGGGTCTGTGTGGTAGGCAAGATTCCATTGGCATCATTCTTGTATACATTAGAAACATGAAAATTTAAAATAGTTCAATGTGGCGTCATGTGTAACATTTAAAGGGAGTGAGACCACACTAAAAAGAAAGCATTTTTTAATAAACATATTAAATATTTCATACACATTGCAAGATACTGTCTCCTGTAGTGAAAGATAAAGTATTTTAAAGTGTGTATCATATATTTAATACATATACTTTAAAAAAAAAAAAAAAAGGTACATTCTTTTTGACACGGTATCATTCCCCTTAACCATCACATATGATAACAACATAGACTATTTTAAACTTTCAGCTCTCTAAATATATCCAATGGAGTCTTGCCTACCACACCACATGGGTCTTGAAAAAAAAAAAATTTATATATATATATATATATGGTGCGACAATTACCCAGAGATAGGATCTCTGACTGATGTCAAATTGGTTGGCTTTTGATCCTGGCTTGAAGCAATCAGGACATCTAGCCACACTGAAGAGCTATGATACAGCAAAACAGTCTGTCAGTGAATGACTATATATATATATATATATAAACAGTTTGTACATAGACTTTCCCCATTCAGTGGTGATTTTTATCCCACACCTTAAGCATAAAACAGATAAACAAAATTCAGTATCGATTTCTATGCCCCTTGTTCTTTTAAATAGAACTTTGTAAATAATTTATAAATAAATTGTCATAGGGGCCTAATAATTTTATCTTCTGCTGTATACTTAAAATATAAGATAAACAGTGAAAAGTATAAAATGGAATTTTATTTAACAATTCCAAATTCCCTTCTAAAGAAGAGTCAGTTTAACTTTTATTAACACACTTAAAAATTCTTTAGATATTTCTTTTTTATACAAATGTAATCAGAAGTTTTCATATCATATCTTTCTCCATTTCTTTTTAGGGACATAATATGATAAGAATTGATTGAACCATTAGATGAGATTGAATCATTTTTTGCTAAGGGAGAGTATGTCAATTTTGTGACAAGTCTGTAGTCATTCATACAAAGTAGCTGAGTGACAGTCTCAAAAGTAGCAAGTTATAAGGTAATTCTGGTTTTTTGGAAGTTGGATAAATGGTCTGGTGTATCTGCAGTAGTGTTTCAAATTGTTTGGTGCTCTGGGATGAAGGATTTTCAGCTTTCTACACCTTTTTAACTTGCTGAAATTGTCCACGTTTTCTTGCTTTTTATTAAAACATGAAAGATTATATACAAATGGCTCCAGGAGAATAGACCACTGCACCTTCTCAGGCTAAAATTTTCCACTGACATGAATTGGAATGATTATATTGAATCAATTGCTAAGTCTACAGAAAGTTGGTTCACTCTCATGTTATATAATTCTTTTCCCCGAATCTATCTTACACTTTTATAAGTCTACTATTCTTCTGTACATTGAATATTACTGGTACATCTGGTCTAGTGCTTCTACTTTTTAGATATTCTTCTATTAGATATTTTTGACAAAATCCAAAAAAGAAGCTGCAATATTAGTCACAATCTGGCATCTTGGTTTCAATCACTTTCCCACTACCATAATCTGACTTCCCTGTGCCTTTTCTATAAATATTTTCATGGAAATTATTCTGATTAACTTTCTTTTTTATTGCAATGATTTCATGAATTTAAGCATGTTACTAGATTGGCAACTAGGTCTCATTTGACTGTTAAGTTTACTAGATGTGACTATTCTAATAGTTTCTTTGCTTGCAGCTTCCAACTTATGGAAATCTCTTCTGACCTGCCTTCTCTTGGAATGTACTTCAGATTAGGCCATTACACATTCGCTAAAGAGATGTGAGAAACTCTTCTAAAAAGATTGACACTTTTTGAAGGCAGAAAATAAATAGAAAAAAACAGAAGTGATATTTATTAAGAACAAATAATTTGTCTCATGAAATGAAAATCTTTGTTTAGACAAGTGACAGTATTTTGCTACATGGTTTGGTCAAAAAGTAATGCCTCTCCATCTTTAATTACAACAGATTTAATGGTAGAAGTACATGAATCCAACAAAAACAAAAGTTACAGGATACCAAATCTAGTCTCCTTCTTCAATTTGTGGTATTCCACCTGTATACCTTACGTTGTAGACATTTCTTGGCTGCTTTCTTAATCAGGTGCAAATTGCTTGTTTCACCTTCTCATCAATAGAAAACCTCAACATGAACTATTTTAAACTTTCAGATTTTTAAAGAATATATCCAATGGAGTCTTGCCTACCACACAGACAACACATGATTCTTGAAAAAAAAAAAAATATATATATATATATATACTTTGTACCTAAAAATCAACACTGCATATCTTCTCAATGTTATACTTCATGTGTCCAAAAAAAATGAAGTTCTGAGGATTACAGGTCAAGACTGTTGGTAGGTGAGTTGAAGTTGTTCAGCCATACACTGCAATTGCTTGTCTAAATTATAAGTTGCTGTGAGGCTTGTATTGACATGTTGCAAAAACACATCACTCGTTTTCTATACTTTAGCTTAAATATCAACCACTGGCAGCAAATATTCAACTGTCATGGCCTCAAGACAAGCATATAATGGTTATGAAGAATCTTCAAGTTAAGGATTGATTTCCAATATTTTGGATTTTTCAAAGTTTTTGTTCAGAAGCCTCATTTGTTCAGCACAAGGTAGAAATGGTTTATCAAAATTGTTTCTTGATATTAATTAAGCTTAACTTAGTTTGACACTATCATTATGGTAATAGCAAGATTAACCATTTCCATGCAGGAAATATTTAGCATCTATTGACTGCTTAGTGCTACTGTCAGGTGAAATTTATAAAATCTTTTTCTTAAGACAGTTTGTATGGAAAATAGGCTTCTCAAGTCCAATAACTGTTATTACTCTTTCTATCTTTCTACTATTGATGGGAATTTCCTTCCTAACCTTTTGTTTAAGGTAGTGTTGAAAGTCAACATGATTATATCATTATTTTCTATTCTAGTTACATTTGCTACCTATTTTAGTTGTTGCTGCTGTTGGAAGTTTTCAAGTGATGTGGGTTTTGGTAAAGGTTTTTGTGATTCATAGTCTATAGGGTCTGAGGGAAGAAATATAGCAAGGAATATTGTATTGTGCCAATCTTCCAAGTGAAAATGAACTGTCTGCTTTAAAAATCAGCATTGAAAATTCTGGTTTTTATCTGGGCTTGAACACTAATCTTTTTCCTTGGTAACTGTCTCAGCCATCAGGTATACTTATATAAAAATAACAGAAGATTTAATATTTAAATTGAAAATAATGTCACATATGAATAATAGAAATATTAAGAAAGAATCTCCTTGTTGAGAAATAATTAGTAAATCTATTATGTAGACTATTTTCTAGTCAGTGAGTAGGCTTCTCACTGAGTACTGCATGATTATAGCCTTGTGTCAGACTAAACTAAATAAATATTGGTTGCTTTGTATAGAGCAGAGGTTAACCATCTTGCAAACCATGGCCACTGGAGTGAGTTCAATCCTGCTGGATATTTCACAATTTTTGTCTTTTTGCTAGACAAAGATAAGCTGAGTAAACTTCTGTATCCTACTTTAAATGAAGATTATAAAATTATGCACTCCTTATAAACACTCCACTTGACTTAGTATGGCACAAGGTTAAGTAGGGATAAAAAAAGTAGAAAGAGCCTTGAAAATCAATCTGGCTTTAACACAACTATTTCAACCACAAGACAAACTCAGGCTACAAGTGTTTTTTTATTGTTATTAGTTACATAGAGAACAAAAAATTTCAAAGAAAACCCTTTGTAAATGGTATTTATTTTCTTTTAACCGTTTTCCAAAGTTATCATCCATTTAATAACTTGCAACCTTGTAAGAATATTGAAAACTCTGTTGCTTCAAACAGAATAGAGTTTGAAGGCAAAGATACATGCATAAAAAGAAAGGCAAGTCATTTGTTTTATTTACTTCAGTTTCCATATGTTGAGCTCACAAGATAGGTATTTTTTTTTTCATTTCTGCACATGTTCTTTTAGAGAGTGGTAGGTGAACTGGTTGTAGGTGTGGAAGGGTAGGGTGCAGGAAACAGTGCAAGGGTAGGAGCATGAGAAAACTCTTCTTTTTGCTGCCACTAATGAGTTTTTGTTTGATTTGTTTGTAGTTAATAGTTGAAATAAAACAGTTCTTGGTGTCTTTGAAAACTAAGATTGACGCTTTACAATGGTTATTAACAGAGTTGTCAAGGTTGTTCTTCTGCAGCAACCACAGTGTTTCTCTTTGATGTTAAAGTGGAATTACTTACACTCATATATACAATATATACACAATAATTGTTTTGTTCTATAATTGCAAAGTAAAACCTTTTTTTTCTCTACTTTTCTTTTTTTAAAATTTTAAGTTTATTTGCAAATAATTACGTATCTGTATAGTTTATTAAAGTCTTTAAAAAGAAAAAGTCATCATCTCTATATTATGTAAGTTTCTTTTTTTTTTTTCAAACAATTTTTGGTTAATATAAAAAAATGTATGATCTCTGTTGCATTATTATATTTACATACATATTTCATATACCGAGTGTAACAATATTATCAGAGAAATTTATATTACTAGTTTTATTCCTTTTTATTATTGTTGTTTCTTATCACAACACTCAGGATTGATAAATATACTAAACATAAGAGCAAACAAAATTGGGAATAAAGAAATAGTTTTTGACAAGATTTGAACTTACATCCCACACATCGGGAGCCTATTTATCATGGATATCATCTTAACCATTTTAACTCTGTAAGCCTTTGTCACAATGGGGAAATAATCATACAATGAAAATATTTTATAATTTAAGACCATTATTTGGTTATAAAATGTATAAAAAAAAATATTAGAATTTGGACTATGTTGCTAATTCCAATAAATGTCAATAGAGCCAATGCTCAGTGTTTAAACCACTGTAAAATCAGGATTTTAAGTGCTGATTTTCAAGGCAAACAGACATTTCATACTTGAAAAATTGAAGCAATGTATTTCTCTTTATTTGGCCTTGTGCTAGACTATTACAAATTCAGTTAATGCCATGATTGAGTAAAGAATAAACTTTGACAAATGTGTTTCATTCCTATTTGTTTAAAACAATGCAAAAAATAAGGCCCAACAGTCATTATCATTATCTTAAAAAGGTTTTGTCCCTACCGCCATTGTTGGTTTGGTGTATTATTTTGGTTCTAATGTAGATATACATCTGTTAGGATAATGAATTACTCTATATAGGTATTTTTGGCTTACTGTATTGTTTTTGAAAGGACCTATCATCAACTAGACATAAAGACAAAATATATGATCATCAGTAAAAGAGAGGCAACTAAGGGTGTCACCTTCAAACTGGAGACATCAAGCAGGTACAGAAATTTAATTATGTGCATAATGTGGTAATAAATGGCATAAAAATATGGCACAGAAAGCCAAAGACACATCAGAGTAGTGAAAAATAAGGAGAGAGGATAATAAAAGAATAAGATTCAAGGAGACATAAGATGACAACATTGCATTTAAATTTTTGAAGAACAAAGTTGACTGGAAAGCAAGAAGTCAGAAAAGAGTTCATCAAATGATGGGCAAGAGAAGAAACTGTTGCCTAAAACTTGCAGTTACATCTCTCACCATTTCTACTGTGAAATGAGAAGACTTTGCTGTCAATCTATAGTACTGTTCTTAAATTCATAAAGTCAAGGTACCATAGAAAAAAGTTCATCAGAACAATTACCGTGAAAATATTTATAGAAAAGGCACAGAGAAGCTAAATTACTGCAGTGGGAAAGTGACTTAAGCTTAGTTGCCAGGTTAGGACAAATAACATTGCAGATTCTTTTTTGGTTTTTGTTAAGAATCTCTAGATACATCACAGAAGCAGCTAACCAGATATGGCAGAAATATTCAATGTCTGGATAAATAGTAGACTTATAAATATGTAAGATAGATTCTGGTAAGAAAAATAGTCTATAATGACATAGGGAATCAACTTACCTAGCAGCAGACCTAGCAATTGATTCAATATAATCTTTGTCAGTGGAATCACATTAGACTGAGAAGGCACAATGAATCACTCTCCTGGAAGTTAGCATCAGCCATGCTGATAGATGGCAAGTATGGTTCTCGCAGAAGATTAAGAGAGAGAGCAGTTTCATTTTGGAAGTGTTAAAATTAACAGGCCATTTCTTGCCCCAGTTAACAACAGAAAAGGTCAATTTTGAGATCAGCTGCCAGTTTGACATTATCAAAGTGATCAGACTTAACTATTTGCTCCTGTCTTAATGGTGTCATCAGCATAGATACCAAGTCAAGAATTGATGACATTGGGAAGGTTGTTGATGAAAATTAGAAACAAAGTAAGTTCCAGGATAGAGCTTTGGAATACATCCACATTAATGTAAAAAGATCTAGAAGCATGGTCATTCAAGACCACTTTCATTTTGCAATTTGACAAGAAAGATTAAATCAGATCAAAAATTTGGCCAGAAATACTATAAGCCTTCATCTTGTGAATAAGACCAGCATACCAAACTCTATCAAATGCCTACGACATATCTAAAGCAACAGAACTTAGTTTCACCATTCTTATCTAAAGCTTGAACAACTCTTTCAGTAATATTCACTAATACATCAGCAATTGACCCAGAGAAGTGAAAGCTATATTGTTTTTCAGATAGAAAACCTGACAACTAATTCGATAAGAGCTTCTAGGACTTTATGAAAAAGAGGTAGGAGACTAATAGGTCAACAGAAGGATCAGACAGTTCACTCAAGTTCTTAAAAATAGGAATTATAGAAGGGGATTTCCAAAAAATGGAAAAAAATTCCTCACAAATGAGGAACAGACTCAAAGTAAAAGAGATGCAGTTCTAACAAACAGTTGCTGAGAATACCAAGGACTGAACATGTGAGTAATGAAGAAGTTTTTAAAGACACTACTCACAAAGAAACAGTTGAAATTTCTGGGACACATTTATGAAGAACAAGGGCCTGCCAAATTTAACACAAACAAGAAATACTCTGAAAGAATCAGGGCCAAATGAAACAGCAAGAGCAGGGGTGAAGAGGGATGGTAAAGAGTCAAACATTGCTTAAATCTACAAGAGACTGGAAGGAAGCTGTGGAGTGTCATGATCAACCAAGTCCAGAAGAGAAAAATCCCATAAATGAAGATCTGGAAGTAAGCAGGCAATTGATGTATCTGTTATACCAGCATTCTGCTGCTTGAACAGCACAAGAAAATTAACTTACAAATACTAAGGTAGATTATACAGATACTACGCTGATTCTAGGCAAAAGGCCAGGGAGCAAAACGTTTGTCCTCAGTAGAACACACAGATCCTGGACAAAAGTGCTGATCTATATTTAAACAATCCTGTCATATTTACAGGTACAATGCTAGTATTAATATTTACTTGTCAGTTTCAAGGTTATTTTATTTTTAAGCTTAAAATTGCATCTGCATTTCTGTATTAAAAAAAAAAAAAAAAAGTATCTTGTAACTATGATTTAAGAAATGTAGAAAACCTCTACGACCTCATAAGCTGAATTTGATAAGTGCTTTGAATCTATCCCCCGCCCCATGTGGCAGTAGGCAAGGATTTGAATCATAAACATTGGTGGAAGGAAGAGGAAGTGTCTTTAAATGAGGAGAAATATTGTATTTGCCCAAAGACTATGCAAAGGTTTTGAGGCTTATAATGATGGTTAAGGAGTGCAAGGTTTCAAGCTAACGTTTCACCAATCAACCTTCTCACCATTGGAATCACACTCATTAGACAATGCAAACAAAACCATGAATTGAAAATGTAATCAAAGAAAATGAAATCTCCAATTCTTAATTCATACCTCTAGTTATCACCATCATGGCAAAAAATCAGGTCTTTTACAAGTATAAAGAAACTTACTGTGTACTTGACACTGGAGTTGATAATAGTTGGTTTAATATATTAAAATTATAATTTTTCATTAAATGTTTTCTTCATTTGGCATAACAATGATTTTTGTTATTATTCTGTAAAGGGGGGAAAATGTTTGCTGTACTGAAAGAAAAAAAAACTATGTTGACAGTAAGAACACATGACATATTTCAATTGAAAAAGATATCCGATTTATTCTGGTGTCATATCAATTCGGTTAATGAAACCAAGATGGAAATCTCTTTGAACCATTTAGAAATTGGTTTTACCATAAATGCCAGCCATTTCCCAATGAATTTAGCTGCATAATCCACTTGTATCATTAAGGGAGCATATCGATGAAATACATGCAAACCTTTTGTGATGAAATACACAAAAAGAAAAGCTGTATTGATACAAATTGTTTTTGATACATTTAATCAAATATCCCTATCAAACATGCTAATTGGGACTTGTGCAATTTTTTTTTTTTTTTTGCCAACGCCTTCTGTTACAATCTTCACTTTGAAGTCTCGAACATATTTATCTTTTCATTTTAAAATTCATGTTACCTAGCTAAGATTTATAAAGAAGGGATTTTGTGTCAATAGGGAGAAAAATAGACTAGCACTGATTGTGCACATGACTGTCAAAGTATTATGGTTACATTTAATTTTGACAATGTATTTCTGGTTATGAAAAGCTTCAAGGAATCAACCTTAGCCTTTGGTTATTGAAATGAAAATGCTTCTTTTGAATTAATCACGCATCTAAAAATTATGATTAATCCACAAGAGATTTACAATGTTTGATTGCATATAAACACTTATTCACCTTTTTCCCCAAAGGAAATGGCTCACAAAAATATCTCTTGGGGTTTTAGATGCAAAGTTGATATATCTGGTAGGCTAATGTTTACCCAGACACTAGAGATAGTAGATTTTATAATATATTGTAACGTATATAATAATGTATGTCATAATATATGAGATGTTGGGAAATTACCTATCAGCTTCATAACTTCTACTATTCAAAACAATATATCCAATAATATCAAAATAATTAAGATGACATCCAAACCCATTAAGGATATGATGAGAACTAAGTGTCCATAATAACAATAATTCTGAAGCAGGCTGTACTTATTAAAAGAGAAAATAACTTGGACAAAATGTTCTTCAAGGTGCAATTATCAATTCTTGTCTAAATATTATCTTATGCTCTGGATTATTTCAAATATCTCCTTTCTTAAAAGAAATACTTCCTTCTCAAGCCAACATGCATAACCATAATTTTTTTTTTTTTAAATTAAAAGGAAATGGTTAACTTAAATATTTAAAATAAATAATACATAAAGAATTAAACAAAATCAAATACATAGAAATAAATAATAATTACATTAAAAAATAAAATAAAAATCCAACATTTATTCACTTTCATTTTTATTAGGCATTAAATTACATCACTTAGCATCCTCTATAGTTTACCTTAGCTTACACAGCAAAGTTTTAAGAATATTTTAAAAATTTGTAAACTTGACAATTTTTTTCCTCTACATTAATTCTGTGTATAAATACAAGTTACGAATAAAGTTTCTGAAAGAATGAAATGTATTGTTATAGACATGTCTTTTTTTAATATACATGTACAAACAGTCAGTTGGATACCTAATGCAAAGCAATGGGTTATTCAAAAAGGTCAGTTGATGAGTATAATGAGTTTGACCCTCACTGAGCATCCAGAGCTATGGTGGCTTTGTACAAGACTAAGATATGTTGTAACCTAGGGAAGGTTACTGAATAAAATAATGAAATAAAGGTTGATAATGAACGATAATACTTAGGACAAGAACAACACATATAAGATTCGCCAGTGGCATGTAGAAGTAGTAGTCAACTGCTAGAAGTGAGTCAAGTGAATTCCACAATGAATCTCTGACTGCAGACCAACATACAGTATTTACTACTGTATTTATGTGAATGGGGACATATCCATTATCATCCATATGTATGCTACAACACTTAATAAATAGCTATCATAATAGAATGGTTAACATGTCTAGAAAGCCCTGTTCACAAATGTATTGAAGTCACTCTTCACTGGGTGCTCTACTTTAATTGTGACCTTGTGCCTGACTAAGCTAAGCTTAATAAATACCATACTGCAGTGGTTAGCAAGCTCATTTTCATATTCAATTCATTAACTCTTTTATGCTAATGTTTATCTAGTACAAGGCTCGAGAATTACTCAAGTTAGAGGGTTAAAGTAGTTATGATGAATGAATGAGAAGAGGTGGTAGCAAGTGAATATTATGAAAATAAGGAGGATAGTTAACAATTTACCCTTGACCTGAAGAGTTTTTTGCAGTAGGCATGATCCTCAGTGTTTTATATTATGGCCTTATACCAGACTAGAGTAGACTTTGTTAATGTCAAACATAATTAGTTATTGATTGTTTACATTTATAATAATCAATGTGGATGTCATGCATGGTACCAAACCTATTCAGAAATATCTAAACTATCACCTGTATGCAGCCACTTTCTCAGATGAATGCTTAAATGGCTTTGAGCAAATGACCCCTGTAGGTTTTAGTGAGGCCCGTCCTTCTTTAAACCGTGTGGACTGGTGCTACACAATCACACAGAACTTTACCAAATGACAGAAATCACTTCACTTGGAGGATTTTCAACAGCAGCATCAATTAAAATAGATACCACATGTAACCCAAAGAGAAAATGACATAATGTTGATGTTCCATATTATTTCAAGTAAAAGATTAGAAAGGAAGCTTCCATCAGTATTGGAAAGAACAATAATAGGGAACTTGATAAACTTATTTTCTTGAAAAACAAATTTAATAGGACAATTTTATAAATTTCAACCAAAAGTAGCACTGGCTACTTGGTCAATGAATGCTGAATGTTTCCTTATAAGGAAACAACTATTATTATTATTACCATTACCATAGCACCCATAAAAAAATGACATGATAATTTACATATTGTGTATTTTTCAGTGTGCCCACATTGCTACTGAATGTGACACAAGGTCAGTTTAAAGTGGGTTTAATGACAATACAGTGGAAAACTTGCTCAAGACCCCTTGGCATTTCCTCTTTTGGGGATGTTTCAGGTGAGGAGGGCTACTACCTGAGGGGATGGTCCTTTGGGACTTGTGCTAATATTAATTTCAAACTACCCCAGCCAAAGCCAGGGAAATACTATTTACATATTGATCAGCACTTTCTGCCTTGGGGTCCGAGTATGTCGGTGCTGCTTCCTGAACCTCTACATTCGCCCCCCCTTTTTTTTTTTTTTTTAGTACCTGTGTCTGCTGCCCAAATTAGTAATTGCAAGTTAATTTTACTATGCTGTTCAAATAGCAGAACACTGGCATAAAAGATATATCACTTACCAGCTTGTCTCTGGGTCAGACATTTGAATCAGGGCGGGATTCACTTGTTAATGTATAAATATCAGTTTGCTTTAGTATGACAGAAGTTACGGACAGACGAACACAGAAAAGAGACGAAAAATGTCACATTGTTCGGGTTATGTAATTTGAGAGCTTTTTCTAATCTTGTTCTTTTAAGATATGTATGACTTCTTTATTCATTTGTTATCATATCTATCATAGTTGATATTTAATTAACCTTATAAACTTTGAGTAGATTTATTTTTTATTCCCATGTGATGAATGGATAGAATTAAATTTGTCAAGCCAACCATTTTTGCTTGTAAGCAAGCAATGACCTAAACCAAATCCTGGCAACTGATTTCACCATCTCTACATTTTTCTTTTGATGTGTGCTGATATGCTATTGAAAAGATGAAGAGACTTGGCATCAAATTCATCAGATTAATATGTCAAGGAAAATACAAGTCCAAATTTGTTGACAGGGTTTATCGTTGCTGGGTTAGAACTTGAGTACATGTAACATTTATGGCATGTCACTTGTATTCAATTCCAGTTGCTATGACAGTAGACTGACAAGCAAGGTCATAGATAAGTTCATTGGAGTTCTCCAAGTGGGACAGTTTGCAAAGAGAGGAAGGGATCATGTTATATCCTACATGTAAGTCGTATGGTAGTTAATGTGAAGAAACAAAATTTGGAGCCGAAATGCTAACTTTTATTCCAATTGATAGAATGCAGATCAACCATAAAATCAAATTTGTTCATAAAGTTTTCAATTAACCAAACTACAAATTTTCATGCATTTATTTATGTGTCAAACAGAGATGCAAACATTTTAAAGAGGGAAGAAAACAACTTTGATAAAGAATTGTGGAAAAATTCCATGCTTCTAACTTTTTATCTGCACAAATGTGATTTCTCATTGATCAGAATATGTGTACTTAATAAAATAATTCAATAATGATTGGTTCACAATCAAAACTGTTGAAATGTCAAATTGATAATAAATGTTTTTTTGTTATTCTCTTCTGAGTGGATTGCTGGAATTCTCTTAATGTACATTCTCTTTCTTCTGTGAACAACCATGGCATATTATCAGGCAATACATAGTCTTATATGTAGAATGCAAGGAGAGGTGGTTTCATGTCTTTTCCAAGAGTATTAGTGCTAAGTGAACCCAAGGAGCCTTGGCCAAAATTCAATTTGACAATTATATTTTCTTTACTCATAACCATTAGGCTGTGTCAGACCTTGAGATTAACTGAACTTAGTTTAATAAAGTTGCAGTAGGAAGATTATGTTGCACCAATTTGCCAAGTGGGAAGAGTTTTCCCGTTTTAAAAATCAGTATTAAGAATCTTAACTTTTCAGCTGGGCTTGAACAGTAAACCATTGCACAAACAAGAAATCTACAACAATCCTAGTCACAGGGCCTGGCTATAAACTATAAGGCAACTGCCACAGAATTCAAAGTTTATCATTTTTGCCTGGGACTTAACATTTGTACAAGATAACCTTTGAAAATGTTTACATTTCATACAGTGATGCAGCTGGCAATTTCTGCATTTGATTCTATTGGACCAGGCATTTATTATGTATCATCTTCCATAAAACAATTTATTCCAAATCTGTGAAGGGGTCAGGACTAAACAATTGCTGATTTAAAAAAAAAAAAAATTGACATTTTTGTCAGAATTTTGAAGATGAGGATTTATCATCATCATCATCATCATACACAGAGTATACTCACACAAGTATCTTCATTTTGATTGTTTGAGTCACAACACTTTAGCCATTATTCTCTCCATCCTTCAAGTGCTTGTCATAACTGATAACTGTCTGGGAATTTTGAATTGAAACCTTTATTCAATCCATGAGACTAGATTGATCCTCTTGTATGAGAAGAGACATAACACTGTACCCCTCTTTACAGAATAAAGGGTTCAGTTTGAAATTGTGAGACAGCTACTCAGGTAACAAGCAATAACTGATTATATGATATCAATAATGATACCCTTTATTGGTTGACAACTAGTAACCACTATAAAACATTGTGCATAATATACACTGCATTACCTTAGGGTTTGGGTAGTAATAAACTTAAACTGGTATATGATTTGATACAATGTTACTTTTCATTGGATGGTTGTCAGTAACTGGTGATCCCATTCCTGCATCAACTGGAGTTTTCACATGCCACTGATACCTTCTCTGCCCATAAATACACAGATCTCTTGTATACACTTGCTACTGTTGCCCAACAAAAACCTCAACCAACCAATTGCCAACTCAGAAATAGTGTTCCAGTTTTTAGCCCCAACAGTCAATTTTGTACACATCTCATGCCTGTCACAGCTACACTATCTCCTCACATTTAATCTTTTCAAGAGAAAAAACTTTACAAATATAACCAGTGAAAAATTATCAGGTGATGAAACTCTTCCTCAAAAGTTTGTCTATTTGTCAGATTTGATGGAATGAAGGTCTATTTAGGCAATAAGTATTCACCCAAACAAGTTTGATTAAAAAGAACCAACAAGAACTATCTTTTTAATTTTTTATTGTATTTTTTCCAATTTTGGAATAAGGTATTGCACTTGAAGTTGTGGAAAAAATGTCCAAAGTTCACATTGTTTTAATTTTGTTCAAGTACTTTCAACAGACCTTGTTTTTTTTTAATCAAATTTATTTGTACGTTATATATATATATATATATATATATATATATATATATATAGTGCCCATAAAACATAGGGAAAACTGAAGCTCTATGCTGAGAATATTGCAGTGAAAAAATAATTTCACCCTATAGAGTTTGCATCCATTTTGTCTTTTAAATAGAATTTTATTATTATTATTCTTACAAAATTTTCTTTCAATGCTACTGTTTAATGTAATGACCTGAGTGTTGCAATAAAAAGAAATCATAAAATATTTTTTTAATAATAAAATAAACAAAATTAATCACAGACCAGAATTTGTCCTTAAAAAAAAATGGAACACATAAAAATAAAATCCTTTGGACTTTTGTAATTCAAATGAAATCAGGACCAGAAAACCTGGATCTAATTTTAGTCATAGCAACAAAAATACAACTTCATCTAAGAAATTCAGACAACTTTAAAAGAATCTAATTTTTTGGTTACTTCAAAACAAAGATTTGTCATAAAAAAAATGACGATAAATGAACATTTTTTTTCCTTCTTTCCCATGTGTGATAAACGCTTGGGGCAATCATGTCTCTTTTCATTTCATGATTGACTTGGCAGAAGAATTCCTGCAGTAGGCTGCTTTTAGTTTCTGCAGTAGACTGCTTACCAACCAAGGCTATAAAAACCTTTTTTTTTTTTCATTTTTATTACTTTTTAAAAATATTTATTGTTCATAAAATATCTCATACATGTTGATAAAATTGGAGAAAACAGGTCCTTGAAAAATCCGTGGACAGAAAATAAATTACTATTTGTGATTTGTCAGAATTTTCATTTATTTCTAAAAATGAAAAGTATAAATCCAAGAAGTCACTTGTATAAATTGAATTCAGACATTGCTACAATACTTGATCTGGTGGGAAATATAGATACATGATGGTTTATATAGAAACCATTATTTCCAAGGGTTGGTGAGGATGTTATTTAATTAAAATGTTTATTTAAAATAAAAACAAATAAAGATAAAGAAACATCTTTGACTCTTGACTTCTTGGTGCCTCTTTCCTTTTTTTTCTTAACATTTTTCATGAGTAAGAAGAGCAATTTCATAAGATTTCCTAGCACCAAATCTTTCTAATGACAATTTTTGTCAGTCATATTTTTTTTTTTTAGCAATGTCAGTTAATTTAATACAAAAAATGAATTTAACGTCTTCATTTTTGTTGTTGGTACTCTGTCATTTTAAAACTTGGCCTTATACCATATTCTGTTCCAGTGGGCGTACAGACTACCTACCTACGATGCTATTTTTTTATAACAGCACGTGTAAAAATATCAAATATTCAAAAATTCTTTGTAAGTTACGTTAGAACTGCACTTATTAGCAGTTACTATTAGTAGTGGAAGCTAATGGTTAATGTTACCTCACAGACCTCATGTACCCCGTACCCCACGTGAAGATATATGGCTTACCACTCATGCTAAAAACGAAGAGAGAACTCAACATTTACAGTGACTCTTCTGAGAATAGTCAAACCGCTGATTCATATTGTGGAGAGAGAAAAAAAAACTTAAGCCCCCATCAACTAACAAACTTCTTGGTGGTGTAAGACGTCGCTGGTGGGTGTGGGTGCGGATCAGACAGCCCCTGGTCTCTCAACACCGCCCCACATGCATCTCTGTGGGGGTAGGGATAGGACTGTAGCCAAAAATAGTAAGTTGTAAAGAAATCGGTATGGTTGTGCGTACAGAACGTATGGGGATATGTGTTTGTGTTAGCATGAGTAAGAAGCGTGTGGTTTAGAGGCCAAGCATGGTTCGCCAAAAATGGTTAGTGTACTCTACAATACATGTATGTTTCTTTCTTCTAAGATCCACTCGCCGTTACAACTATTAATTGACTGGAGTAAGAAAGAAAGAAAGAAGTTGGTGTTTATATCAGCGTCTACTCTTTGCTACTTATTACTCATATTATTAGTATTTTCTTTTGTTCACGACGACGTGTTCCCTCCCCTCTCTTTACACACATTCAGACCTTGGCATTATTATTCTACTGATCACTTCTTGGCCAAGAAGGACAATGCCGGCCAAAACACTGGCAATTATACTTACTTAAAAAAAAATTCTAGGTAAGTGTTTGTAACTTTTTTAAAAACCACACAATCACTGTTTTCGATATTGTAATGTTTACTTTTTAATTTGTTTTGTTCTGCGAATTTACATATCTACATTTTTCTTTTTTCTTCTTCTTTGAGTCTCTAGAAAGTTTAGTACGGCACAAAAGGCAAATGGGGGGGGGGTAGAAAGAGTATGTTGCGCCAATATCTTGTGGGGAAAATATTCTTAGATTACTAACCTTTTAAAAACATCAGAATGCTCTTAATATGAGCATTTATTTCCACTGGACTCGAACACTGACCAAAATCGCTAGTAGAAAATAGAACGAAGAAAAGATGCCTTCCAATCGATCGACCGACCGGCCGCTACCACTTTGTGCACTTTTTAATTAATTACTCTTTCTTTTGATGTGATTGTAACTTTGCACGGGTGACATCAGATCTTCTCACTGGGTTGTTGTTGTTTTTTTTTTTTTTTATCTAATACTAGCTTTTAGTGTCAACAATACGGTTGTCACGACGCCAATAGAAGGGTGGAGAGAGGAAGAATTAAAAAAAAAAAAAAAAAAAAAAGACCTCCTGGTGGCTATTTATTTATTTTTTTACCCCCTCCCTTCTCCCTACCCCGCAAATTTGATGTCAACAAATATCTCCATGGTTTGAGAGGAAAAAAAAACTTTTTGATAGGTGTAAAAACACTTTTAAAAGCGCTTTTATTAGCCTTGTAAAATAAATAATAGATTCTGCTTTTAACGTGCAATGAAGTGCTCATCACCGTGGAGTAGTGGCTATATGTAGTTAGAAGAGTCTTCTAAGAAGACATATGTTATTTATTAGCTGATTAACGATTATCATTTGTTGTAGAGTTCAATCCTCCCTAAGTAGAGTGTTCTATACGGGTGTCCTTGTGCCAAACAAACTTCACCTTAGGAGGCCTAGCCGATCATTGCTATTTCGATCTTCATTGGATGATAACCTCTCGATCTGTGGCCTTGTGCCAGACTAAATTTAAATACTGATGTTTTTAGTTTACAGTTCATGTCACCCTTAAAAGAACAATAAGTAAAGTAAACTTTTCTTTCTCAGTTTGAATTTCTTTTACACTTTTTCAAAAAATAATTTTGATCACTTTATGTAGCCTCATATTCCGAGAATACATTTTTTCAGTACGAATTATAAGAAGAATCTATAAAATGAAAATAAATAAAGAAAAATAAGCAAAGTTCGCACCTTCTTTCCATATGAAAATGTCTTCTTGCGTCAGTACCAAAAATCGTACGTACGTGATGTGCAATTAAAAATTTTTTTTTTTTTTTAGGTGCCAAATACGACCTTCTTTTTTTGTATTTTTATTTTATTTTCGATTTTCTTTTTTGTAATGGCAACAAAAATTGAATTATATTTCTTATTTTTTTATTTATGGAATAAATGTAAATTCAGAATATGAGTCTAGGTAAGGAAAGTTAATGGCGCTAAAATTCAATTCACTTGGTTTGTAAGAAATGTTTTTAACACTAATGGAAGATACCATTTTTCTTTTCTTTTTTTCCTTTTTTGCCCAAAAAGTTTTGTCTGAATTTCTTCGATGAGGAATCTTCATCATTTTTTAACTTTTTTTAACCCTTATTTTTGAAAGAGAAAGAAAGAAAAGAATAAATTGGAAAAAGACATAAAAATTAAAAATATGTCAACGTCATGGGAATTGAATTTCATTGTGAGCTTTTTGATTTGGTTTTATAAATTGGGTAAATTACCGAAAAGTAGATTGAATATCAATAATGTATTTTAAAAAAAAAACAGTTTCCCAACTTTTCAAAAAATAATTATTGTCGATTTATTTCTTTTTAAAAATGAAAGTATTTATTATTTTCTTCTTCAAGCAAACTTTGCGAAGAACGTATTTCTTCAACTTGCTCCTTTTCCATTCTGTATGACAAATAATTCTTTCTTTCGGCAGTTTTCAAACTAAAGATAATAAAATTTAAAAAAAGTTAAACGATGTTTGTCCTCCTTTCCTATATTAAAAACAAAAAGAACTTTAATTGATGAAATATTGAAAATTAATTTAACAAAGCAAATGTACAGTATTTGTAATAATAAAAAAGGGGGTTAGTGAGAATGAAAGTTGAAATAACGAGTTTTTTTTTTTTGGGGGTTTTTAGTTTTTAAGGTTCGATCTTTTAGAATCTCAGAATTTATTTTCTCAGAGTAAAAAAACGGAAAGAAAAAGATTTTTTTTTCGTTTTTGTAAGGGTAATTTTTTTTTTTTTTAGGAGTTCAAAATAAAGAATTAATTAAGTGCTATGTTTGAAAAAAAGATCTCAGAAGGAAGGAAAAAGAGCATAAATAAAGGCTAAAAAATATAATCTGGATTCAACACACACACACACACACAGAGTCTACTAATACTTTACGACACACGATTATTAAATAATTCTACTACTGCTTTTTGTGAGTTACATACACTAAGTTAGAATAGGGGTACCCGACCGGTACCAAGAATCTGAATATTGTGGTCCCGTTCGATAAAAAGCAGCAAAGTCCAGTTCGTGGCAGGGGTGACAATTATTTTTACACCTACGCGGAGAAGGTCAGGGTTAAAAAATACCTGACAGCTGAGGGAATTGGAATATTTCTGCTACACACCCTCAGAACCGAAATGCCGCATGACAGCACATGTGCGTGTATTGTTGCTTACTTATAAAAACCTTAATTTGGCTCATTTATTTATTCAAAAAATTTATCATACGAACGAATGCAATAATGAATGTATTTTTAAAAATAATAACGAATACAATTATGAATGTATTTGAAAAGTTAATAATACGAACGAATACAACGTATTTAAACAAATACAATAAGGAATGTCCTTTAAGAAAATTAGACAAATACAACAATGAATCTATTTTAAGAAAATTAAACGAGTACAAGAATTAAATAATATGAACAATTACAATAATGAATGTATTTTTTAAAATTAATAATACGAATGCATACAATAATGTATCTATTTTAAGAAAATTAAACAAGCCCAATAATAAAGGATTTTTTAAATTAATAATAGGAACGAATACAGTAATAAAACTAATTAAAAAAAACATTAATAATACAAAAGATTACAAAATTAAATGAATGCAATAATGAAAGTATTTAAAACAATATGAACAAATACAATAATGAATGTATTTCTATGAAAATTAATGAATGTATTTGAAAAAATACAATGAATGAATACAATAATGTATTTCTAAAAAATTAATAAATACAAACAAATACAATATTGAATGTATTTTTAAAAATTGATAATACAAATGAATACAATAATGAATGTATTTTAAGAAAATTAATACTATGAACAAATACAATAATTTGTTTTTAAAAAAATAATACGAACGAATACAATAATGAATGTATCTTTAAAAAAATTAATAAGAACGAGTAAAAAAAAAAGTATAAAAAAAATTAGCTTTTTTTCTTCACCAATGAAGAAAAAAAATTTTTGTCTTTACTTTTTACTTTATTAACATAAAATTCCAAAGTTTTTGTGGGACGTGGATAGGGTGGGGGATTTTATCAACCATTTCAATTAAACAAGCTATTTTTGCATCTGTAGAATTCTTTTGATTTGTATTGGGAATTCCTGCTGTTACAAATAAATTGATCCCTTTGAAATAAAATACCTTTTGAGTAATTTATAGTATAAGTACCTTTTTTCTTTTCTTTTTTTTTTTTTTTTTTTTTTTAACAACAGGATTTACTTTTGGAGACATTCTTTTGGAATGATTTCTGAACTTTAACCTTTCTTAATTTTTCTTTAAACAAATACTTCAAGACTTTTGGTCAGGCAGCAGTTCTGGTGATTTAAAAAAAAAAAACAATAATCAACCATTGTAAGCTTTTGCATTCAATTTTACATATACAAAATATGGTAAAAAAGGGGAATTGTCAGTGCTCAGGAATTTAAATATTACTGACATCTATTATATAAAAAAACAATATTAATACACATCTGATTCTTATCCTGTTAACTGAGCCTTTTGTGCAATTTAGCTTCACACTATTATAACAATATAGAGTATCATTACATTGCAAATTTCCTGCTTGTTGATTATTTGAAGCAGATTATCTAAAAATATAGTAATAAACTCAGTTCTTCTTGAGTTATAAATCAGAAATTTAAGTTCTACACTGATGACAAACTTCAAATAAATAAACTTTTTAAATAGTCAAATAAAAACCTGTCATTTTAAAATAATAATAAAATAAAACTTGAAGGAAGAATTTACTCTTTCAGATGTAATACTTTTGGTGGGACAATTAATCGGAATTGAGAATCAGAAATACTTTTTGGGCTATCACAATCAGAGAATTTTTAACCTAATTTCCAATTCCAAAAACGATCCTTTGAATTTTTTTTTTTTTTGTTTAAAACTCAATTTTACATTCCTAGTAGTCATGATAAAAAGATGTAAATATTTATTGATTTTAAATTATCAGTAAAACTGAAACTTATAGAAAAAATGAAATGTGCAAGTTTCTACTCAGTTCTCAAACTTTCCATAAAATTTGCTAGTTTAAAGTTCAAAATAAAATTTTTATTTTTAATTTCTTTTTAAACAATGTTAATTCAGCAATTTAGTATTATAAATTATTAATTTAATAATTATAATCAAAATTATATAATATAAACACAATAAACAAATTATGTAATATAAACACAAAACACTCTCTTTTAAGACATTTTTTTTTAATCTATAAAAAAGAAAAAAAAATTAATGTAATTCCTGCCAAAGTCACATTTGATTTCTTCACATAAAAAATTGGCCTTATGTCATAAATTGTTCTAATGGTGAGGCAGTTAAATTACAAAAATTTGTTTTTATAATAGTTTTAATCCATAAAATCATTTTTTAGTCTCTAATATTGAAAAAATTATTTTTGTTTACATAGTATACTACATAAACAAAAATAAATCTTTTCATTAACCAAGGTTTAAAAATGTAAACATTCATTTTATGAAGCTTAAATTTGTTTCTACAAAATTCATGTAGTTCTTAAAATTTTTATAACTTTTCAAATTGACTTTCATCTTTATTTACTTAAAAAAATAAACAAACTTTTATTTGAAGTTTCCTGAAATAAAAGCTTTTTCACATAAAAGTTTTTATTAAAGAACCTAAAGTTTAATTTCCATCAAAAATTGTATTTTATTTTACTAATATTTTTCTTTGACATAATTTAACTTTCTTGTTATTATGGCATTTAAAATATTTTGAACTTTTTCTTATTTATTCCTCCTCAGAATCAAACAAGATGCAAGTTTTATAAGTGTATATAAAAAAAGTTAAAAACAAGTATTTTTATCCCATTTTTATCTAATGTGAACAACTTACAGTTTTTTTCAACTTTTAACATGATTTGTTTTAATATTTTAAAAATAAAACTAGTAAAATTTCATCTAATAATCTAATAGATAATTTTTTTAAGATTTCTGATGATAACCAAAGTAAAGCAAGGTAATTAAGTGATTTACATAAAGAAATTGTTCTCTTTATTGTTTAAACTCTTACCCAATTTTTAAAGGAAAAGGATATCTAACTTTATTTCATAAGCTTTTTGTATTCATTTTTCTACTAAATGTTTTATTAATAAATGTACTTTGTTCATTAAGTTTCCAAAAAACCAACTGTAGGGCCTGAAAATAATTAATTTTAATCATTGTAGGTATCGGAATCTAGAACAGTATCAAAAATTGTATTGGAATTGGTAAAAATATTGGTATCATCCCATCACTAGTAATAATTGCCACAAGGAATACATTGGAGAAACGTCAAGTAATTTTAATAAAAGATTATATGAACAAGAGATATTTTACAAGACAGCACACTCAGTGCATTAGTTGTTCACCGTAATAAATCTGGCCATAATTTTGATTTAAAAAAAAAAGGTTTTGCTATAATTAAGAGAGTAAGCAATTTACTAAAGTGAATATGTATAGGAAATGCACTGATTACTGAATCATCCATGGTAAATGTGATTCGAGTTTCTTAGCATGTCACCTTTTTTGGTAGAACTTATTTTATCACAATATTGGATATTTAATAATAAAAGTGATAAAAAAACAAGCATTAGAGCAGTAAAAGTCTTGCCACATCCCATCTGTGAGAGAGAGGTTGCAAGTTTGAAAAATAATTTGTCATTCACAAGGACGTGGACGTACTTTTGGAGCAGCTCCTGCCCAAATATGACAACATTTCTCCATTTTAGGCTTGATCTTGCTTTTGTAAAGTTAGAGGATAGCATGAGGAGTCAGGTATTTACTGGAGTGGTACACGGAACCAACCAGTTTTCCTGCATCTTTAGCAATGGATTGTATTTATGAATTCCATAAGGCCTAGATTGAGTTTAAGGCCCAATAGTCTCTCAAGGCAGAGTGCCTCCTCAAGGGAGCATCCATTCATCATGACTGGTGGTAGCTTGGGGTCCAATTGGCAATGATTGAATGTAACTAGTTTGGTTTTTGAGGCATTGAATGTAACCAGCCAGTTTTTCCCTCACTGAGATGTTAGAGCTAGATCGAAGGAGAGATCGGCTGTCAATCTCTGATTATCATGAATTTTTGAGCTGCACCAATAGATTGTCATATCATCAACATATATATTCACAAATGACCTGAATATCCTCTTAGCACAGTGGTTCTTGAACTTGTTGGAGGTACTGAACCCTGCAAGTTTTATCCAGGCATTCACTGAACCCTTTGTAATTGGAAAAATAAAATGTGATTTCTTCAAAACATAGATATATATTTTATTAGTGCACAAATAAACCCTGCATCAGTTGCACACAAAATCACTATGTTCAAAGAACAAAATCAACAAAACATGACTTTTGGTGTTGCCTTTCAGAGACAAGTTCAGAAATGTATGTGTTCACCTTGGCAAGTGCCACTCTCATATCATCTTTGCAACAAAGTCTGATCCTTTTCTTTGTTTTCATGTCTACCATCGTCAAAAAGAATTGCTCGTAAAGATACATTGTAACAAATGGTATGAGTATCTCAAGGGTCTTTCTTAGAAATAAGAGGATAAGTTACGATCTGGTGTGACACCAAAACGTTGACAGTGTAGTTGTTCTAAAGTGTTGCTGTTGAACATGACTCTGCTGAAGTTCATTTAATTCATCATGTTATTCATCATCAACATCTGTCGCAACACTAAACGTGAATGGCTGTCTCACCTATGTTGGATATAACTTTCTGGTTGGGAAGTATCTGTCAAGAGACTTTGCAAGCTCGTCTAAGTGCATACCAATTTCTTGCTTCAGTTCCCTGGTTATAGAAGTGTCTTCGATTCCAGAGACAGTCGTCCAGCAGGGGAAATTTTACAAAGTTATTATT
The DNA here is from genome assembly GCA_903632075.3 of Acanthosepion pharaonis. Classification (NCBI taxonomy): domain Eukaryota; kingdom Metazoa; phylum Mollusca; class Cephalopoda; order Sepiida; family Sepiidae; genus Acanthosepion; species Acanthosepion pharaonis. The sequence goes on from CAHIKZ030000644.1 coordinate 104,673, forward strand.
CTCTGTTCATCTTTTCTATAATGATAGCCTTTTTTTTAAAAAGCCTTCAGGTTTTCTTCCATTTTGATGATGTTGACTCTACTGCCTTGCATCTGTCAATTGAGATGACTGAGATCATCAAAGATATTGACCATGTATGCCAAAATAAGAATGAAATCTGCATGACAATGTTGGTGCTCTCACAAAAACTGGGCTAATTCCACATGCAGGGCCAAAACTTTTTTTTCCGGGATAACCACCGAACATTAGAATGGTACAGAAGTACCTCAAATTCAGAGCCCATTTTGTTATACAGCTCTTTGAAGATGCAGTGCTTCATAACACTATTTTGCACGTAGTTCACACATTCCACTACAATTTTTAATACTTCTACCAGTTTTGGAGGCAAGGTTTTTATTACCAACATATGCATGTGCAGAACACAGTGTGTAAAAATGATGTGTAGTGTATTGACTTTCACCAGTACTCCATGACTTGAGTTCCATCTGAACTGCAGAAATATGTTTGTAAATATGTCATCCACAAGTTTCTTCATGTCAGCTGCTTTGGTTGTTGTTGTAAAAAGCTTACAAAATAAAAAAAATCTTCCTTTATCAAGTCATCTTTCACATAGTGCATGAATACAACAAGCTGGCTTAGTTTGGAAATGTCAGTGTTCTCATTGAAGGGGAGGCTGAATTTTGCTGGGCTTGAAACCAGATCTTGCAACTACTTGAGCCAAGATCTCATTGCTCATGTTGTCTATTCTGTTACTGATGTTGTCATTTGAAAGAAGGAATTTTGGTTAACTTATCTTCAGCAGCTTTTTCCAGTATGATATTCACCATCTTCAACACAGCTGGTTTTACAAGTGTTTCACCAATGGTGTGTAGTTTGCTCTGCTTTGTGATCAGGTATGCAACTTCATACAATGCTGTGAAGATTAGGTTGCCGATGGAAACAAAGCTGAGAACAGGCAGAGTAGCCTTTTCATCAAATCTGGCTTTCTTCACCTTGAATTCACTGAACATTGTGTTCTTGTATTTCCCATCTCCATGCAGCTTTGAGAAATGTTCCGTTAGTTTTGCCAGTGCTAGACTAGAATTGCTCAACTTGGCATTGCAAATCATGCATTGAGGATGCTGACTCCCATCACCATTCCATTATACACATGAATCCATATTGAATGTATTTGTCCAACCCCTTTTTTTTATTGCACAACATAGTTTAAAGGGATTGAAAGATTAGACAGGAAATTACAAATGATGTACACTGTGTGTGTGTGTGTGTCTTGACCTCTGCCAAAACCCTGAGAATGACTCACCAAAGCCCTGGGATTTGATTGAACCTAGGTTAGGAACAACTGTCTTAGGCAGACATTTATGTAAAGTAAAAAGAGAGTTGGTCCAAGAAGTGACTCCTGCAGGCACCTCCATTGATTGCTAGCGCCCTGGAGGACTGGCTGTTAGCAACTACCTTCAGGTAGTTAGGAAGAACTTTATAATTGAGAAAACTCTCAAATAAAAGCGGGGTCATGATGGCCAAAACAACAGGGGGGATCATGGTGGTGATGGTCACAGCAAACCCGTCAGTCTGGTACTGAATCATACTTTCTTTTTTTTTAAACCGGAATCACCCCAAGCAAGGCAATAATGTCATTAAAACACAAGGGGTTACAGGGTGTGGAAGAATTAGGAACAGAAACATTAATGATGAGCAGAGAGAGAAGAGGGTGAACAGTAGATAGTGCTTGATATTGCATTTAATATTTTGCAAAATAAAGTTGGCTGGAAAGCATGGATCTAGAAGGGAGTTCCACAAGCAAGAAGTGTGAGAGAAGAAACTGTTAGCAGAGAATTTATGGTTACATCTAGTCAACTCAACTGTAAATTGATGAAATCTTGATACCAATCTGTGCTGCACTTAAATTCAAAAACTCAAGGTACCATAGTGAAGAGTTCATTTGAACAATTACCATGAAAGTATTCATAGAAAAGACATAGAGAGGCAACCTTACCACAGTGGGAAAGTGACTGGAGCTGAGCTGTCAAATCAGGACCAATAATATTGCAGATTCTTCTTTGAATTTTATCAAGGAACTCAAGGTAAATAGCAGGGGCACTAGACCATTTGTGGCAGTAATATTCTAAGTATGGATGAATGGTAGACTTATAGATATGTAAGGTAGATTCTGAAGAGAAACATTGTCTTGCCCAATATAGTGAACTGACATTTTTAGCAGCTGACCTAGCAATGAATTCAATATCTTCTCTCCACTTCATATCAGCAGAGAAAATTAGTCCAAGAAGGTGCAACGAGTCATTTTCCTGGAGGATAGCATCAGCCATGCTGATGGAAGGCAGAGGGGTCTCTCAGATGATTAATGGAGAGAAGTTTAATTTTGGTTGGAGGTGTTAAAATTAACAATCCATCTTTTGCCCCAGTTAACAACGGACTTGAGGTCATTTTGGACATCATCTACCAATTTGATCTTGTCAGATAAGCCTTATTGTTGAAGCAGGAGTAGATAGTTGTGTTGTCAGCATAGATGCCAAGATGAGAGCTGATGTCATCAGGAAGGTTGTTTAATGAAAATTACAAATAGAGTAAGACCAAGGATGGAGTTCTGGGGGAGTGGGGGACACCTGTGTTAGTATGAAAAAATTTAGATGAGTGACTGTTCAGAGTAACTTTCATTTCACAATTTGGTAGGAAAGACTGGATCAGTTTTAAAAAGTGCCCAGAGACACCGTAACTTGTGTAGAAGACCTGAATGCCAAACTCTGTCAAAGGCTTTTGAGATGTCCAATGTAACAGCCCAGGATTCATGGTTTTTATCTAGAGCATGATAAACTCTTTCCACAAGTACATCAGCAGTTGACCTGGAGAAACAAAAGTCATATTACTTGTCTGAGAAAAGGCCCTGCGATGAGAGATGATGAAACCAATTTCAGCATTGATTAGGGCCTCTAGGTGTTTTCCAAAAAGAGGCAGAAGGCTAACAGACTGATAGCTGGAAGGGTTGAACAGTTCACCAAAGTTCTTAAAAACTGGAACAACAGATGATGACTTCCAGCAGGCAGAAAAGCAGGAGGCAGCGAGGCATTTGTTATACAGTTTAGAAAGAACATGAGCCAGTTCAGGAGTGCACTTCTTAATGACTATTACAAGGATACTATTGGACCCACTTGCTTTGTGGAGATCTAGGTTAGAGATGATAGCAGAAACTATAGAAAGTGTTAGATGCATATCACTCAAGAGAGACTCAGTTTTAGGAGGGAAGTTAAGCAGGGGTATTTCAGATGAGTCAAGAGTAGAGTTTGAGGAGCATTCAACTTCATCAGCAGAGGATAATAACACCTCATATTGATTGAAGAGGGGAGGAATAGAGACTTATACTTATTTAATGTCCTATTACAGAGCCACCAATAATCGCAAGAGCCAAAGTTGTTAGAGGCTATGGGGTGCCTCCTTCTCTCAGCAAACAGACTTTTCTCCTTTGAGGCCTCATTTACATTTATTGCAACAAATAAGTTCCTGTTGTGATGAGAGCCGTCATGCTGGTATAGCCAAAAATAGTGGTTCTTGTGTGATGTATATTAGAGATGTATATTATATAGATATGATATATTGATATTTTATCAAATGACTGGTTTCATTCTTAGGACTTAAAAAAAATGGAAGAAGGCTGAGAGCCCCAGATAAACTGGTGAGATAGAGATTGAAAAGGAAATGAAAGATGGCTAAAATCTGGCATACACTTGACAAGGTGAAGCCATTTTTAAAAATAATGAAATTTTTTAAGTTGGGACCTTTGCAAATTTCAAATGTAATTTATATGTTATTTAATAATTACTGTTTGTACTTATCTCTAAACCCATTAGATTTAACATATGAAGGATAGTTTTCTTTTTCTCTTTTACTTCTTCTCTCTCTCTCTCTCTCCTATCATTTTGTCCCTCATTTCTTTTTAAATTAAAATGAAGAAATCTATTGTCTGATATTCTGAAAATATTTTTTTTCATTTTACCCAATTTTGTGACAACACTACCCTAAGCTTTATTTTTATTTCCCCTCTCCTTCATGTGACCTCTGACTTTACTATGTTGTATATTGCAGTGGCTATATACACTTATTTTTATCTGCCAAGTTCTTTCAGGACATGAGAAATCATGACTCTCCACAACTTCCTGTCTTCTTCTTTTGCTCTAAGTAAACTTTGATCTTTTACCATCCTCTTTTCTCTTTATTCTGCCACCCATTCACACAAACTCATTAAGTAGGTTATTCATGCAGATAGAGTTGATTCATGCCTTTTACGGTCGGTATGCTTTGAATAGAAAAATTCCAATATGATCCTCACTGACTTAAGAGTTATGTGAGCATTATATGACTTCTTTTTTTTTTTGTTTAATTAGAAGAGAAAATTTTTTAAATCTTTCTTAAATTTAGATTAATTCAATATGAAGAGATTAAATAGAAGTTAGAATATTACATGAACAGCACCTGGATTCAAAATGCTGGATTTTAACATTGACCACTAGCCCAAGTAGATAAATATGCAACTATCTCAGCCACAAGGCAAGCAAAAAAAAAAAGAAAAGGATTTTACTGATACAATAATATCTTCATAGATTTTGATAAGAGAACACAAAAATAAGACAAAAATCAACTTTCACTTCTATTTTTAAGCTTAAAATTTGTGGTATAAACCTGGACGAGTGGGGGGGGGCTATATGAATAATAGAGATGGCACATGCACGAGGGCCTGTAGTGGGAGCAGAATTGGGAAAGGAATAAAAGACTGGTAGTAAGTACACATATGCATTGTTTTACTGGAACAGTCATTCGCATGCATTTGAATTTGTGGCTACAGAAATATTTGTAATGGTCTTCTACTTTCTCTGGAAATGATACATTCATTGTTCTAGCTGCAAATGATTCCATGTTTGTTTATTTGATTGTTTTGTTTTTGGTTCTTTAATCAAATTAATTACAAAATTAACATTGTTTTATTTTCACAAATTATTATTCTTGTCAATGAAAAATATGCAAATTTCATAGGTTGACTTACTTTTTGCAGAGTGGTCAATATGTTCATTGAAGTACTTATCTGATAAATATACAGATTTGTAAATTAACATAATTATTTACTTAGATTTGATATTTCATGAAGATAGCTTCATTGACAACCAATTTATTTTTAAATCCCAAGAGAAATAAACAAGTAATTTAAAATAAGCAAATTTATATTATTATTTTACTCATTTTGAGTAAAAAAAAAACTTTAAAGAATACAACCCTTTTGATTACTTGAAAATGTCTTGGACTCCAAGAGTGATGGATTTTGAAAGTGGATGGATTGTTGGTCAGTGAAAAAGGAATGAATCAATGTCAGATTGCATCTAAATTGGGAATTCCATTTCTAACCATGATTCATGTGGCAGTTCAAGTCATTGATGAAGTAAAGGAAAGTAATGTTTTTCATCCATATTAACTTGTCAGCAGTACACTATCATCATCATCAAAGCAGAGCAGCCAGAAGAAAGCCTCTTCTTATGCCAATTAATTTTATTCAGAATCAAAACAAATGGGCAACAGGGATGATGAAAGCTTTGAGTTTTGGCATTCTGTTAGTATTTCACAAGACTTTTCATTTGTTCAATTTGTTCAATTTTCAAAGCCTACACATGGATTATAGATATTGTCTCATCAAGAACTGCCTGTAATCCCTCTCAAATATAAAACATTTTCAATAAGGAAACGAGGTGCAGTTAGTGGCATTGGTTATTGAAAGATGGTGGAATACATGCAGAATATTCATTCAGAACAATAAAACGGTGATGCTTATTTGCTCAAAAATAGTACTTGTCCCATGTTTTACAGAATCTCAGGATGACTCTGGGATGAAAGGTCAAAAAGGGTATTAATTGTTATGGCAAAGTCAGTTTTCTAATGTTAATCTTATTGGCCATGTCTGCACCATATTTAGCTATGAAATCAGGAAAATGGTAAGAAAACCTTCTACAAAATTTACTTTGAATAGCCTGGATGGGAATTCCATGAGATAGTTTGGTCTTATAGATTTGATTTTGGAAATAGTCAAATGTTTAAATGTTTATGGTAATTAAAATTTTAATTTGCATAATAAAATATTCTTGTAAAGGCAGACATCTAAAGTGAAGGATTTTGCTTATAAAGGAGGAACATATATTATAAGTAAATGTTAGTGAATTCTTATTAAACTAGTTTAATATTTTCTTGTAATGATGGGGCCTTATGCAAAACACTTCCTCATAATTATCTTGTTCCTACAGTAGTAGAGAATCTGTTGCCACCATTGTCAACCTTAGCAACATTTATTCAATAACTGAGTCTTGTTTTATATCACTTCCAATTATGATGGATATTATTTTCTGATGTGCTCTGAAATAGAAACAATTAGACTTCTGTTTTGTTTTTAAATGTTTATATTATAAAAAGAAACCATATCCAAAGTCAGTTTAATTTTTGAACTCTCTCGAGAGACGTTTCTTTGCCATAAACAAGTAGCTTCAGAATTCAGTATCAAATTTCCTATTCATGTAGTTTCTTTAGCATTTTTTTTTCTTTTCAATATTGAAACAAATCCATTACTTTCATTTGCTTACCCAAATGGCCTGTGACTTATAAAATGGCTGATTTCAGCGACTGATGTAAATATGTCAAAAGGGAAAAATTTTGTTTAAAACACAAAGAATAGCAGCAAGTGAAGGAAAATGCTGAAACCAATGAAAGATGTGATAATTACAGGACGAAAGAAAACCTCTAAGCTGGCATTTGGCTAAGGGCCACAGAATGATGGTGGGTTGTCAAGAAAAAGTCTGTTAATCACAGATGGATAGCAACTGCTTCCAACTGCAATCTTAGATTTCACTGCCTCAAAAATCTCCATGCAAGCAAACTGAATAATATAACTGAACTTTTCTGCAGGGGGTTTTCTAAATGATAAATGAGTTTGCTGCTGAGGTGGCAGTTGAAATATATTTAATGGTTTTAACCACTTTATAGTGTTTTCTTTTCATGTGAATATGTGATAAGGAGATGAATTAGAATTGTCGAAGGGGAAAATGCAACAAAAACAATGTAAGTTTATTTTTATGGATTATTTCACATGATGTAAATTACATTGCAAATATTTATTAGATACAGTGAAGCCATGTGAAATAAGTTAAGATTTTAGCCAAATAAAACAGTTTTGCTATCCTAAAGGGTTTAAATATATTTTGTAATTTGGAAGAAAATAATTTATTCTGACTGATTCTTTTCAAAAAAACTTTAAGTCCAAGATGTTTAGATCAGAAAATGTTTGTAAGCTATTCAGAGATGTTGAGTTAAAGTATTCTTTTCAGATATTGCATTTTTTAAATATTATATTATTGTAGTTAATAATACTTTTAAGTTGTTTATTGATGTTGAGGTAAAGTATTTTTATGTTTTAACACTTGTTTTACTATAAGTTTTCTTTTATCTATTTTTTTTTTTATCAAGTTAATCTTTGGCCCTTGAATTAAAATATGTAGAAATTCAATGATTAAATGGACAAAGAATGATTCAACTTAAAAAGAATTGCAATGAAAAGCAGGAACAAGAGATTAAATATTTTTAATCTTGAATCTCAGGAAATTGAAGTGACTTAACAGAAAAACTACAATATATATATATATATATAGCCAAAATAGCTTGTATATATGCCCCTTTTCACTCCATGTATGAACTGGTCAAAAACTTTCATGACTGAATCCAGGTCTTAAGAAGGGGTCAAGAATACTCTCCCTGGATTAAAACTTTTTAAAAGTCAGTAAAAAAAAAAAAACTTTTGATGTTGACACTAAAGTAGTCAGATATTCCCTATATGGTCTTCAGAACTGAATCATACAAATTTATTGTCTAAATCTGCCTGACTATAAGTCCTTTGAATAGGCAAGTCATTGATTTCAGCCAAACAATAAAAATATCATCACTTCAGTAGAGAGTGTCTGCTGGCTCAACACAGATGGAAAGCAAGCAAAAGAATTTCTGCTTTTCCACTTTATTATTCTGTCTGGGTGCATGAAAAAAAAAGATTTTTCATGCACCCAGCTTGAAGGGAATAATAAAACAGGAAATGGCTGAAGCCACAGCTTTTTCTAACACAAAAGAATTTCTGTTTTTCGGTGTCTTTTGTCTCTTTCACCCACTCATTCTCATGCTCCCTACTAAAAAGGCCAGTAAATTCATTGCTTTTACTTGCATCTTTTCTCGCTAAACAACAAGCATTTTCTCTACTAACACTCCCTAAATAATATCGCTTGTAACAATTATCCTAAGAAATAAAAAAAATGGGAAATACAAAAAATGCAAGTACAAAGAGGATAGTGAAAATAATCAATAATTAATTTTATATTATACAAAATTATTTATCCTGAAAAAAATGTAAGGTATGCAGTGTATACATAGACCCTTCAACCCTGATGTTTATATATATATATATATATATATATATATATATATATAACCAGTCCCTTGACTGCTTCAATCATCAGGGGAACCTGTGGGCAAAAGAAACACAAACTCCTCCAGTCTGATCTTTTGGCTGTAGCTCTCAGGAGTTCTGGTATTGTCATGTCTATCCACTTTTTCTTTAAAAGCATAAAGAATGTGAACATTCAGTATGCTGATGATTGTACCCTGCATTGGTAGCTTGATAATGTTTGTCCCTCCAGTCACCGTCTAGTCATGTCCAATCTAGTGTAAGTCAATGAAACGTGCAGCTGTTGTTGATCTGGCCTTCAACTGATCCTTCATGGTGTTTTTTTTTATTCTTCTTCCTTATGTCCCTTTCAGACAGCTTAACAGTGCCCATCTACTCTCCAAATATATATATATATATATATATATATATATATATATATACGCACATTGTATGTGTATTCTGGTACCCACACAGTTTTCAATATTCTTTAGTATGATTTGTTTGTCTTATATATTGTTTGGATATCTCTTCTGTGCCACTGTCCAATGGTTAAGTCACCAGATAGTAGGATCTTTGGTAAACAAATATATTCTTTGAGAAATGATTGGATGCATGGAAACTCTGCAGATATATGCAATAATGTTATAAGTTGACGTGCATCATGTTCATCATATCTGCTGTCCTTTAAACCAAATGTTTACTTGCTTTCAGCTGACCAGCTCGGACACAACTAGCAAGGCCCTTAGTTCATATTTATTGGTCTTTATCCTTCTCAGCAGATAGCCAAACAAGGCTTAAAATCTCTTTGTCCATAAAAGGCAGATCTGATATCAGGCAGCATTTCAGATCCCCATAAATCCATTTCTGAAATTTTGATTAATTAATAATAAAACTATCAATGTTTATAAAATTTTATAATGTATATTCAACATTTTCAAGCTTCTAACATAAAATGGTTATGAAAAAAAGATGTCCGTTAAACTAAGAATATATATTTTATATGATTTATATATTCCATAGTCATTTTATTACTTGTTATATATGTACACACAATTAAAAAGTTGATAAAAAGATTTTTTGTGAAGCCAATTGCAAATGCAAAACTTGTTTTTTAATGGCAAACAGTTGTGCAGAAACTTATTCAAGCAAAAACTATGTACTTGACGTCTGTCAATTACAAACACCTGTAAACTATAAAAGATGTGATGAAATAATTGTAATTTATACATGGCTACTCACTGTAGAGCAACACATGGCAGACTTATCTGTCACCATTAACACTGTAATAAGTTTGATCCTCACTAGGTGACCCATATTAGGCAGCTGCAGTTGAATGGTGGTCCAGTTCCAGATTATTGCTTTTGTAGTGAGTTTCATTATTATTATTTCAGTAGGTATTTCAATCAGCCTCAGATCTGTGAATGATGGTGTGAAAAAAACATTGAAATAGTAACAAAATTAATCATGCCTTTTATTCTTAATCAAATATTGATTTCTGGAAACCTTTTTCTTTATATGCCTTAATCTATAATAAGAATGTTTTTATACTGCTGCTTATTTAAATGTTAAATTTTGGATATTTCCACCGAATCAAATTCTGCATTTCTTTAAAAACCGAAAACTAACAAATCGTACAAGAAAAGATACTTTGATTTTGATTTTGGATTTTCTTTTCTGAAAATCCAAATTTACATACCATCCATAAAAATCAAATTTACAAAAAAGAAAATGTTAACCACTGAACAGTGACACAAGGAACAAAGTGATTTATATGATGAATTCAGTTGTTGACCAAGGAAGGGTCTTTATCTTTATGACAAATAGTAACATACAGTTGTTTGCCATCAACTCTATTAAGGCGGGAATATATTAAAACTATACCATAAATATAGGTGGCTTGTATTAAGATTATTGATATGAGAAAATTTCATTGTCAGTATTTACTTAACTTAGATTAAATGATAGTGAGGTGTTCAGTGAGGATTTACTCTAGCCATAGTCACTGAAACTAGCTTGTTAACCATTACTCTAAGCCAGATATCCAATAATATTTTCTAAATCTAAGTTTTGTTTTTGCGCAAGTCTACAATCATAATGATCTGCTAGAATAATTGCTCCATGGTGAGGCATCAATAATATGTTTAGCTGTGTTTAGCTAAATATAATACAAGGCCACAATATTTGGGTACACAGTGAGGATTGATTTCACTATACTACTAATAGTCTGTGAAACGAGTTTACTTAGTATAGTTCTGCAACAAGCATTTATGATAGTGCTGTTATTGTCATAGATAATTTTTTGTTTGTTCAAATCTAATGATTTTATTTTTCCCAATGGCAAAAATAAATGAAAGCCTTTTAGTTGTACCGAATTTGGGTCTGTGTGCAGCAGGGTATGCAGTGACTGTGAATTTCAGATTTACCCACATTTATGCTATTTGTTGACTGCAACGCAGCCTGGTTTCATTGTGATGCAAAAAAAAAAAAGAAAAGTTTGCCTTTAAGCTTTTATTTTGTGGATGTCTTATTTCAATGCTTACAAAGTTTCATTACTTTCATGTGCCTGTGAATTTTGATTAGCATAAGTTTTGGTAGTAAAATTTATGCCACTGTTTTATACATAATTCAGATATAATAATAATAATAACAACATACCAAACTGAAACTAAACTCACAGGAAAGGGACTGAATATATAGTCAAATATGTTTTTATTTCTATTATTAGCAGCGTCACGATGTAAGCAAATCTCACATAATGATTAACCATTATAAATCCTCAGGTTTTTGTCTTTTACAATTTGCTTCAAACCTGCAAATGCTTGTTATTCCATAATTTTATCTTTCTTTTTCTGTGTGTATATTTTCTTACTGAACAACACATTTTTTGACCTTCCACACTGAATGTTCCATCAGTTGCTCTTTGAAGTTTTTCTTCTCAACAATAATGCCAAAATTAAAAACAACAAAAATGAAGATATTGGAAAATCAATAAAAAATATTTCATCTCAGTAATTGTATTGTTGTAAGACAACTTATTGGTAAATTTAATTTATAATTTTATTTGATCACACCCCCTGAAATACTAAAAGAAACTCATTCAAAGAACTCAAATGTTTATATTTTTACTTTAACAATTTCCAGTCTTATTAAAATAAAGAGAAAAAAATCTTATTCTATCGTTTATTCAAATTTTCTGAATTTAAATGTTATTTTTTATATTTTTAATATTCTTGTATAAGTTTTCTCTAAACTTTTATATTTATCTTTTTATTTTTATCAGAAAAATTGTCTAAAGTTTTGGAAGTGAAAACATTTATATATTTTCTTTTTATTCTATCAAAATCATCAGTTTGTAATTTAGATGACTTCTGACTTCATTAATAATTTCTTCAACAAATTTCAATAAAGTAGGAAAACAAATAGAAAAATCATTTGGTGAATAAAATTCGGCCCACTTTTGTACAGACTTATTTCTGCTATGTTTTTCTTCTGATAAACTTTATACAAATATTGAAATACTTCTCATTTTATCCTTTTGTTTTTTCAGTTTATGATAATTTTCTATCCTGGCTTCCAAATCAATCATTTTATTTCCTTGTTTATCAAGTATTTCCATAAGCCTACTTGTAAATTTGTTTGAAAAATGATCTGGCTCTGTTTAGAATTAAAGCTTAACACAAAAATTGCTATTAAGAGATAAACAGTCCTGCTTTTGTGGTCTTCATTTTGTTAGCATTTTTGCATTTATTTGTTTTGTATTTTATTAATTCCATCTTCAAAGCTATGCCAATAATGCATGTTGTATGGTGTAGGGAATTCTACTAACATTTTACATTCGGAACTGACATTGCATAATAATTACCAAAAAACAAATGTGTCTGGAAAAGTAAAATCATGATCTAAGCTTATTTACATTCAACCTGATTCTTTTCACTTATTTTTTACTTCTAAAAATTTTCTGTTTTATTTTTCTAGTCATTTTTTTTTAACATGAAATTAAGAGCTTTTTTTGTATTTTTAGTGTTTTACAAATGATACTATGTTATTAACATTGGCCCTTTTGAAATGAGGACTTATTTTTATGTTATGCCATTTCATTTGAATTTCTTTACTCATTTTGGTTGTTAGATTCACAATGTTTTATTTATTATAGTTTCCAACTTTCTTCAAATGTCCGTCATTCTCATTTAAACTCTAATTCTGCTTTCCATGTCATGGGGAGATAACTCCCATTATTTAAAACTTTCCTGTCTATTTTACCTTTTATAGCAATTGCCAGTTTTCTTTCACTAAATGATAATATTAATTTTCTACACTACATTACCCAGGGATTGAACTCATAATTACCAGATCAACAGATAAGCTTTAATCAATGCTTTAATTCATGAGAGACTCTGTGTCTCTTGGAAAATTTACTGTTGAAATTCTGGAACCTCAAATCTAATGTTTTGCAGTAGGTGAATGTTGAAATCATTTTGTGGCCACCAAATGTTGCAGGCATTAAAAGTAGTGGCAACAATATTTGGCACATTTAAATGACGATTGTAAGGAAATGAATGAATTTCAACAAGGAGATTTATATATATATATATATATATATATATATATATATATATATATATAACTGAGTAACAAGTGAGAAAAAATACACTTGGGTGTATGCAAAAGAAATATGTTACAAGTAAGGAATTATGTTGGGCAATACGTGTGAGTGTGTGTGAAAAAATTTGCTTACTAAGAAAGATATCCCCATGTCCAGAAAGGTCACTGTTGATACGCATCACTCAAGCATGCTGGAAGCAAAAAAGTGAGAGAAAGACAAGAAGTGTCCTGTTTTTAAAGTTGCTTAACATCACCTGCTTCTAATGACTTCTTGGCAAAGTTATTTGAGGTTAACCCATAGTAATCAGTAGTTAGAATTTCTGAGTTTCCTTTCTATCTTAGTCACATTGTCTCAAATGATATTTATTTCTATGGTAAACCTAGTAAAGAATTTTGTCAGTGCCAAACATTTAAAGTTTTATTCCTAATTGCAGAATTTAGGTTCATTATATTCTGCAATTAGGAATATTACTTTAAATGAACAGTAAGATTTTAATCTTAAAAATTTACAAGTGGAAATTTTAGTTCAGAAATGCAAAATAAGTTAGTTAAAATCCTTAATGAACAAAAATCTGTTGCCTTTGGTATAAAATGATCCAAAAGCTTCAGTTATAAAACACACAGCAAACTTTGGTATTGAATGGAAGCATTTTAAATTATTTAAGTATGATTAACAAGAAAAATAAAACTGGATGTTAGATTCCATCTGAATTGAATGAAGGATAAAAAATGTAAATGTATAGACATATGCATTAATCTGTAAGGAATTAAATACTCATAAAAATGAATAACTATGATTATTTATTGAAGTCTCTTCAACTGAAATGTTCAAAAGTCTTTAATAATGTCATGAGTGTTCATATAAAAAAATAGCAAAAGCCTGAATTCCTATGCTTCTGTATGTATTCCATTGACAAAGGTCTTGTCACTGATATGTTACAATAATTGACAATGAAATGTTAGGACAGAGGCTCTTCTCTGTAACTGATACCCTGCAATCTCATAATAATACTTGAAGAGAAAATGGGCATCCCATTGCTCTCATGTTAGCACAAAGGCTCCAAAATGGCATCTCATCAAAAATCCTGGTATGAACAAACCAGCCAAATATTTTTTATAATCTTATATTTATTTATTAGCTATACATTAATTTTACACTAATTTTAAGTCTCTTACTTCTCTCTGAATTTAGTTAATGTTAATTTGTTTGTTCTTTTTCTTCTTTTTAATGCAACAAGCCAAGTTCTTTGAGAGTATCAAGTAACTCTGGTAAAAGATGGCTGTCATGTTTCAGCTTCCTGCATTCTTTCAAGAACTGGCAGTTGTTTGTCTCTGAATAAGATGCCAAGTGCCAAGGCAAAAATGTCTTCTGTTATTCTCATCAAACCAGAAACGTAAAGATACTCTTCACCCAACATTAATAATTATAATAATAATAATAATGTATCACCTCCTCATTCCGTCTCTTCTGTTTTTCTCTTGTGGTTTCACCTGCCGAAATATTAGCAGTTGAATCATATTCTCACGCAGTCAGTCATCATTATGTGTGATAAACTGTTTCTCTTTCTTTGCATTGTTTTTTTCCTTGTTTACATTCACCTTTGCTTCACCAATTTCCCTATTTCCTTTGTTGTAATTAATTCTTTCTTGATTAATTTTGGTTTTCAGGAGATGCCCTACTTACAAACAGGGTAGCATTTTTGAGTTTCTTTGCCCGTCTAAATGTTTGAAAATACTTAATAATAATAATAAAGGTATTTTTCATTCTATTCCTGACGCTTCCTTGTTTTATGAAAATTTAAACAACTTATAGATTAGATTTACTTACTCAATAAAAAACATTGTTATTAATATTTATGTTTTGTTTTGTTTTTTATAAAGCTTAAAGTTTTTTGTTTGTTTTGGTTTCTGGCACATTCTCATTTGCTGTAACACATTCTTCCAGATGGAAAGGTAAATAATAATTATTTTGGCAAAAATCTAATTATGTCTAATTTACTTTTTACCAAAGAGAAAAAACTTTTCATTTTTTTATACCCATATGAGTTTAAGCTTGGATTTGAAATCTAAGGAATTTAAATTCCACATATGGGATCATAACTGTGAATGAACAAAACAGTAAAGATTTTTTTTATATTTGTCATTATTGTTTTTCCTCACTGATAAAGCTTTTTGCTTGGTTTATTTCTAACACATTCTGTTTTTTACAGTAACCCTCTTCTATCTTTCCTTCTTCATACCTCTTCCTCTTTTCCACAATTCCTTCCTGTTTAATATTATAATGTAAGCTTCTCAGTCAGAAAGTGTAACTGTTTCCACTTCAGAAACGATGGGGATTACATAAAGGTAATATGTTCAGATTCTACATAGAAAAGCATAACATATAAACAAACAGAATAAACATATAAATGTTAAAAAATATTCTTGAAATCTTTTCTAAAATTGAATAATTATTATTCTTATCCCAAATGTTTATCATATTTTATTATTATCTTTGCTCCCTTTAAATATTTTTGTTATTTTTTTATATCATTTGTTTGATCTTGATGAGAATAACTGCTAAAGCAAACAGTACAAAATTGGAAATTAACTCAGCCCTTCCTATTTGTATCCACATCCCACACACATTGTAAATAATTTTATTGACTTCCCACTGAAAGTAAATATGTCAGCTATTTCCAGATGATTATAGTTATACAGTGAACACATGGATATTTTGGTGTTAGATAAGTTAGTCCAATGCATAAAACCTGAAATATTTTTCAAATTGTCACTTTTTTGGGGGAGCAGCAATAGTTTTTTATTAAATAAGAAACTAAAGTAAATCAGTTATCAACATTTGAAAGTAATTAGCAATGACTCAGAATTATCATGAGAAACCAGAAAATATGTGCAAATAACAAGTACAATAATCAAAATATTTTCCAGTATTTGCCTTCAAGCAAATAATATATGTATATAGAAACAAGCAGAATAACAGTAAAAGGGTTGGGGTAAGGGGCTTCTAATCGAAACTTGTACAAAGGGTCACCAAAAAAATACTTGGCCCAATCCCACTTTTCAAAACATGACCAAATAATCAGACATCAGCTCTTTTTTTTTTTTTCAGCACCCCTTTGTACTTTATTCATTAAGAATAGAAAAGCTTATTTTATGAAAAGAATCAGAATTTTTTAAATTGGTTATTTAGGTAAATGCAGTTTTCTTTTATCCTTTTACTTACTATGCTATGAAAGTAAAAGACCCTATCAGGATTGGTTGATGGAAAATCTTTTTTTTTTAAATAAAAGTTCAATGCATCTTTTGTTATGGGGTTTATTTGAAAAGAGCCGTCAATTATTTCACACTACCTTTTGCTCATTCCTCATTTGTACAACTTGTGACTTATATAAACAAATGACAGCACTTAAGTTGTTCTGACTCATTGCAGCTTTTGTAGTTTCACTTCTGTCTTGTTTTTATCTAAAAGCTGAACAGAAATAATATTTTTGCCTCATGATGATAAATCTCAGCAAATCTATTTAAACACTGTAGCTTTTTGTAAAATAAAAAGTTTGAAGAAAACAATCTCAGAGAAGAGCTGAACATGTCTTTCCTCAACTAATTTTAGACAAAGTCTTATCACAGCTGCAATTATACTTAAAGTTTTGCTTTTTCTTTCTAAGTGAAACATTTTGAACATCAATTTTTTGCTCTACTCCAAAGTAAATCTTTTGCACTGCCAATAAGATTGTCTGAAATTAAGGAGTTTATTAAATGAACTTCATTTTAAAGCTGACTCTTTCATTTTTTTGTTTTATATTAAAACTGACATTTGATACTAAATATACATTTCCAATATGAGGAGGTGCTGAAAAGTTTTCAGCACAACTCACTTCCCAAAATTTGAACAAATGACCAAGATTTTAGATTAGGTTCAAAATTTGCTTTCTTTTTTTGCTCTTCACTCAAATTACTTGGGTTGTTCAGAAAGTTCAAGCTGATTTTTAAAGGAAATTAAAACACAAAACAAAATTATGCTATTAAATATTTATTCAACTAAATATGAACCTTTTACTTGCACAACCTTTCTCCATTTTTCCTCCAACTTAAAGATTCTGTTTTCCCTGAATTTTCATGGTTTCTCAGAAAAGAACTCTTTAAGGTGGTTTTTTAAGTCATCCAAAGAATTAAAATTTTTACCATTGAGATTATTTTTCAAGGACCCTGAATAAATGAAAATCTGAAGAAGCAGTGTTTGGTAAATATGTCAGGTGGGGTAACACATCCCAGCCAAGTTGCAACAAATTTTGCCAAGTTGTCAAAGAATCATGAGGTCTGGCACTATCCTGATAGAAAACAACACCTTTCCTGTTTGCCAATTCTGGGCGTTTTTCTTGAATTGTTGACTTTAATTTGCCCAGTTGAGAGCAGTACTTTTCAGAATCAATTGACTGGCTACTTGGCAGAAGCTCATAGTACAGGATTCCTTTCCAATCCCATCAGATGCACAGCATAACTTTCTTAGGATGAAGACCTGCCTTTGAAGTGCCTAAAGTTGGCTCATGTTGCTTACCCCAGGATCTTTTTTGCTGAACATTGTTGGAAATGATCTATTTCTCAACACCCGTCACAATTTATTTAAAAAAGGGTGCATTTTCATTGCATTTATATTTGACTAGTGAATTTTCTTCAGATGAATTATCTGCCTTTGATTATCATCTAAAAGCTCCACTAAGAAAGCCAGATTGCTAAACCACTTATATAAATTCTGAGAGCTCTATGGATACATGCCATACTAACCCTGTACCATTATTCAATACCAGCTAACAAGAAGACCATTCTCTTGTAGAAACTAGGCAGGTAATCTAAAAATTTGTGCAAAATCCGTTAAATTTAATCTAAAAGATGAGTATCACCATGTCAGAAATATGAATAGGTAGATAATTTCAGTACCTACCAGCAACACACTATTTCTGTAGATACACTGCTGGATCAAGCCATTTAATATTAGCAAAACAAATAGTGCCCACCTAGTACAATAATGCCTTAGTCCCTTCCCATTCAGACCTCACACACTTCCCGTCCATATTTCCAAAATCAGCAAAATCCTCATTCAGGGTAATCATCAGCTGCCTCATTGTATTCTCTTTAATCTGATCCACAGTTGAAAACCTCATTTCCACTGGTGATAGAATTTGCTTGACTAACAGATCTGGATGATACAATGTCTTGTCAAAAATCCTTGCACTGATCTGATCACTCACTCATTGTGAATATGATAAACACTACACAAGATGACACAATAGGGACAACCGAGTAACCCCATGGGAGATTCTGTTCATGCATGTGCAATAAGTTCCCCCGCCCCATTGGATTCCAGGCTGCACAACCAATTCTCAAAATACTCCAAATGATACTTTATAGCTTTGTCTAAGGTTATCTTGTATTGTTCAAGTTCAAAAAGTATTCAGGATTATTTTTTCAACTGGGTCCTGCTCTGGTGACTGATATCATTGTACATTTCATTTGTGAGCATTCAAGTCAGAATTTCAAAGGCTAATTTTTTAAAACAAGTACATAGGCCCTCCCCATTTGGGTAGTTTGGACAACACAATTTTTAATTTGGCTTTATGCTGTACCAAACTTAATGTCAAAGCAAATGATCAAATTTTGGAGGCTGTTTACAGATTTCCTACTAAACAATTTCTGGTACTAAGAACCAAGTTTTTGAATGCTGATTTTCCAAGTGATGCAAACCATCCTCATTTTAAAAATTGGAGCAACAAAGTCTTCCTACCACAACTTCTTTACTATTAAGCTCAATTGCCTTGTAGTTGAAGTAGCTGTTACTGGCAATCATGGTTGATGTCTGAATCTAGGATTTCAAATGCAGATTTTCAAAGCAAGTTAACATTTAATCATTTAAAAGATTGGTATAGTACAATTTGCCTACTCTAATTTTCCCAGGTTTGGCTTTTTGTTGCACAAATACAGATTGACTTGTGGCTGACATTGTTGCATATTTCACATTTTACTGCTCAGAGTTGGTGTTCTAGCCCAGTCACTTCCAATTCATCTCACTTGGTGGACTATCTGTCATCTTGTACAGCTTCATAAAGTCCTTTTAATATTCTAATTTAATTGAATGAATTTGCATTTCTGCATAAACAACTTTCAAGTTGATGTTTTCAGTGAAGAGAATTTCAAAGGTCTTTTTAGTTTCGCCAGTGTGTATATTTGAAGTCAACACTCAGAGGCAACAGGCTGTTTGATGCTGGACGCTATCGTCAGGCCACGTGACAATTTAGTCTAACACACACACACACATATATATATCCGCTTAGGTGAAACCTGGGTAGGTTTGTCTGGCTCACTAGGTTTATCTAGGTCTGCTCTACGGTTGTATTGAGCTCTTTAGTTAATTGTTTGCTCGTGTCAGGTTTTTTTCTTTGGGCTTTAAACCTTGACGATTTTTTTCGACAGACTTTCATGTTCCTGGCTCTTTCTTTTTTTAAAACCTTTTTTTCCTTCGAGATTGATTTGATTATTGGCAAATCAAAAATTCAAAGGTTTTTTAAAACAGTATAGTTATTTATATATATATATATATATATATATATATATATATATATTGCATTTACTTGTTTTATAAAAAAATATAGTCTATTAAAATTAACAGTGAAAATATTTTAAAGTTGTTTTTAAAATTGTTGTTAAATAAAACAAATTCTAACCTAAACACCTCTCTCAAAGTTCTACAAGCACTTAAAAGAATCCAATAAAACACCTACAGTAAAATGAAATTAATATGAAAAGCTAGAATATGTAGGCCATTAAATGACCCATGTCCTTTGTACATACATGAGAAACTATATATAACTAAGTTTATAAAAAATAAAAGTTTACTAAATCAGAGAAATGAATTAACTGTTTTTTGCTGTCATTGTCATAAATTTTACTTAAATAATATTTAAATACAAAATTTAAAAAATATGACCTGGTAATATACATACTTATACTTGATATGAAAAAATAATTTTACATACTGTAAGTAATTCTAATACATTTACTTGTTTTAAAAAGAAATATAATCTATTAAAAATTAAAAGTGAAAATATTTTAAAATTGTAGTTAAATAAAACATATTCTAACCTAAACATCCCCAAAAAATCCTTAAGTATACAAATAGAAAAAATGGTGTAAGAATTTTTTGCCGTTAACAATAAAAAATTTTTAAAATCCAGACAACATGCATTTAACAGATGGCAGAATTCATTGAAAAATACATCCCTACCCCTACCTAAATGTAACCCTTTTTTCGAACATAACTAATAACTGATACAACAAAAGTTAATGAAAATGAACATGCAACCACCCCTTGTCTGGATGAATGGATTTCTCTGTATCCTTGGAAACGTGCATTATGAATTTTTGCCGTGCCTTTAAAACTCAGTAAATTTAAAAATAAGTTACTCCAGAATTTGCTTGATGATGAAATGGAACTAATGTCTTTAATTTAATTACAAAATTAAATTAGAAGCTTTTAGCTTCCATTTTTGAAACATGGTAAGAACTGTATAGTGAAAAAGAAACAAATTTTAAATCAGTTAATTTATAATATATATATATATATATATATATATATATACAAACCACAAATATCTTTTTATTTAAATACACTAAAAGTATTAGTACTAATATTTTTTTCACTAATGGTCATAAAATAACAGTTTATGAATTGTAATAAAAAACCAACTGAAGTTAAGATGAAAGAAATGCTACTCAAAATAGTTGACAATCCTTCATCTAAAGAATAAAAATAAATGTTAATTACCATATAATATTAATAATATTGGTTACCAACAGAATTCTTCAGATTGTTCTTAATTAATATTAACTACATTTTTATTAGTACTTCCTTAAATGCCACATTTGCTAATGTTAAGTTAATTCCTATTTATATTAAGATTAATTATTAATGATAACTAATCATTAATCAATATCATCACTGGTATGCCACTATGTCTGATGAAGAGAGTGCATGCAAGTCAAGGGAAATGACTCTGTAATTAAACCAAGAGTTATCCCACTTCAGCAAGCTTCTTTTTTTCATATTAAATTATAAATTACTTGTAGACAAGGCAATTGCCTTGCTTGTAAGCAATGATGCAGTTGAATGCAAAAATTACTTTATTCTCCAAGGTCATGTGTTTTGACAGTACTGTGCTAAAAGAAATTATACTATGGTGTGCTGTTTTTGCTACATTACAGTAACATGCAATCACAGAAAAATTGTAATGCATTGCAATTCCTGAGTTGGTTTTAATAAACATGAAAGTCTGACTAAACTATAAATGTAGATGGTGATGGGTATTATGTACATGAGAAAATAAAATTAGCAAAATATTGTATCCACTTTGCATTAATGCTCTCGGGAAAGGCATGAATCTACTTGTCTCTGCATATTAGCCTATTTCTAAATATCTTGACAATGTTTCTTGTCACTGGTATGCCACAAAGACATTGGTTTAGTGAGCAATTTAGTAAATCACACACTCATAAATACCTTACCCACCTAAGTAGTATTTGCAAAAGTCTATTATCCTCCTTGTCAACCTTGACTAGGACTAAAAGAAAATAACTTTAAACTTTATATAGGAAAGCAGATACATTTGGCTATATGAGAACAATAGGTTTGCAGTGGAAAGTGCCTTTCGACGCTAAATCTGTTGACAAAACTTTTATTGCGCCAGTGTGGGGTGGAGCCAGATTGATACATTGGGGTTTTTTTATCCTTCCAATACTTCTAGTTGTAAAAAAGTGAAACTAGTTGCAAATGAGAATCTGGAATTGTCTGAAAAGGTGAAGAGGAGAGGGTTACTGAAAGAAAAGTAGGAAAAAAGGCAGGGAGATATATTACCAAAATTTGTGCAGACACTAAAGTAAATATGGTGGCCTTTACAGAAACACCATTGACCCAGATATTAGTAGTGTTAGGATCAGTTAGCAATTTTGTATATTAATGCGTTTTTTTCTCTTTCTCCTTTCAGCCCCCACCCCAAATGTATTTTGCATAAAACTTCATCCGTTGAAAAACTCTTCTGGTTTACTCTTTCCCAAAAAAATGACTTTCGTGACATTAAAATCTTTGCACATTAAATTACTTGAAATAATTTCAAATCTTTTATGAAGCTCTGATAACAGACTTACAGATGTCACCTTTGTAGGTATTTATTCAACTTAGTTTAGTCTGGAACAAATTTCTGGCACCTAGTAAGGAGCAAATTTCCTGTATTATTAATGATCTATAAAAGCAGTTTGCTAACCAATGCTCCATAGTGAGGAACAAATTTATCTATTTAATAATCTTAACTTATACTTGTGCCCAACTGTATGGCATACAGTGAGGAGCAAATTCATTCCAATAGCAATTGTCTTTGAGATTATTTTGCTAAACATTGCTCTCTGGAAAGGCATTCTTGGAGATATTTATTCTGCTTAGCTCTGTACAATACACAATTTCACTACAACAGCAAATGCACTAAATGTCACTCTTATAAAAATTTAATTTCATACTCAAATATTTAAAACTATTTTCAATCATGAAAGCAATTGGTAATAAAGTGAATATTCACAATGGTTTTATTTCATGCACCCATTCCTGGCATTATCCTGTATAAATTTGTCTTGAATGTTCTGGCTGAAGTAAATGTCTCTTTCCCCACAGATGTCATCAGTGTTTGAACCCAGATCTTCTTTCCATTTGTATGTTGCATAAAACAAAATCAGCATTTGGTCTTTGGCTTGGCTTCAATCTATTTTTAGTTATACAACAAAAACAAAAATATTGATCAACCTCTTCACACACACACACACACACACACACTGCTACAAAATTGTCAACTCATGTAGAATTTTCCAGTTAATTGTTTTAACCTTCTTATTGTTTAATCAAGTCTGAAAGATTCAGTCTCTGTTATTTGGGGGTCATTTCATCTGAATCCTGATTTCTTAATTTTGTCTGATGGTTTCTTTTTAGCTTAAACTCATTTTTAGCCCAAGACAAGCCATGGACTAGTTGGAGTCTTGCCACAGTCGCTCATCCTCATCAGATAACTTCTTCTTGAGCTGACTGTTTCTGCTCTCAGCTCCATAACTTTCTCCAGCTCACAAAGATTTTTCACAACTGACTTTGATTAACTCCCTATAGCATATTATCATTCTGAAGTTCAGCAGTCCAAAGTCCAGGTTTTAAATCAGACAATTTTACTCTCTTTTCCTTACACTGTTTGCACAGTCTAAGGAAAGTAAATTTTTGACAACAAGCGTAAGTAATAAATTAAACTTTAAAGCCTTTATATCAAATGATTTATGGATGAGTTAAAAAGTTTATTGGTAACAAAAATGTTCAATTATTAAAATTCCACTGAAACCACTCAGCTTGTAATCACTACTCAGCTCTTTTCTTATTGGACAGTGTTTCTAAAATGACCAGCCCAAAAAACAAATAGTAATATAATTATTCAAGATTTTCAGTTGAGTCTAAAAGTTTCATGTGCTCTGTATATAAACACTCATTCAAGTTTTTGTTTTCATGCAGTCAACCCTAGAAATAAGCAATTCATAAGTTTTACTTAAAAATGGTCTGAAAAGCCCAAGAGATTCTGGCAGTTTGAATATGACTAAAAGAAATTGTAAATTGCTTCCTTTGAGAAAATAAGGAAAGGAAAAAGAAAATGTGTTCATGAAGTTGCTAAAATCTCTGATACAAACAAGTCAATCACATAAATATTATTTGTTCTATTTTATTATCAGTTATTGTTGTTAATCTCTTATTGTGCTTAATTTATAAATTAAACTTTATCTTAGGTTTGTGTCAAAGAAAACATAATATATATAGGGATGCTACTATCCAGGATTCCAGACATCCACTGGGGGTTTTGCTACAAATCTCCCATGGAGAATGACCTTGTACATGTTAGTTTTTCCAATCTGGTAAATTGTAACCATTTTATATTTTTAATTTTGCACATGTGCATTGTTAGTTTTTGATTTTGCCAACTGCACAATATAGTAGGGTCAGTTGTGCACTTATCTGTAAGAAAAAAAGCAACATGATGCAATTCACTCTGACAGAAATTTAGAAACAGCATGCTGTACTACTTGGCATTCACAGCAGATGCTCCAGTATGAACATTTCAGAGTGGGTGTCAATCTAAGGACAGTGCAGAGAATTCACAAAGAGTTGGATGAGTCTAATGGTGATTATGCTGGTATGGGTCACTCTGATCATTCTGATAAGAAAAGAACTCAATGTGTTGGTAAGGACTTCAGAAGCCTACATCAACACAGAAGCCTACATCACATGCCTTGAGGAGGTATGGCTGCCCAGAGTCAAGAGGGTGGCTGCTGGAAGACCCTATGTCTGGTAACAGGACTCACAAATAGGAGAACCCAGTCATGGCTGTCAGACAATTTCAGCGACCATAACATCCCTTACATCTGGCCACCTAACTGCCCAGACTGCAACCCTCTTGATTATTATGTGTGGGGCGCAGTTGAGTAAGAGACCAACAAAACTCCTTGTAACACCAAAGATGAACTGAAGGCAAGGATTATGGCAGCATTCACCAACTTAAACAAGGAGAATGTCCAGAAGAGTTGCAGAAGATTCTGAAGTCATCTGAAGACCATGGTTGAAGCCAATGGTGATTTTATCTTTAGTATTTAAAGATATTTTTTCTGTAATTTTGGTAAATATATCTGTTAAAATGAGATGTCAGTGTTATTTTCATTTTTGCAAAATTTAGATGACAATTTATCCATCGCACCCTGTATATAACCAAGTGATCTGGGTTAGTTGTCTATTTCCTGCTAGTTATGAGTGTTTGAACACTGTTAAAGGCCAGAATTTTAAATGCTGATTTTCAAAAATGTAATGCTCCTTCAACTTGGGAGATGGGTGCAACATAATCTTTCTATGCCATTTAAATTTGTTCTCTAATAATTTAAGATTAATGTAAAAATCAATATATCACTTATACCACACACAGACACAAATTAGTAAAAATGTATTTATCGTCACTGCCATCCCAATTCTGACAGTTATTTACTTCTTATTGCAACTCTACTCAAACTGTTAATTAACAGCAGGGAGTAGGCAACACTGACTGGAAATAAAGAATAAGCTCTTGGTGAGATTCAAACTCCTGTCCATTTTCCCTTGGGGAAGACAGTGAACACACCAACTGCTTTAACTATTAAGCTAAAAGAATGTGGCAGGTTTTCAGAAGATGAAATCTAATCTATAACTCATCACTCACTTCCACAACTTCTCTCAGCACCATATTTGGTTTTTACGTGAGTTACAGTAATATTGTATTTTATTTTTAAATAATATGGTTATGATCAGAAATTTTTTTTTAAATAATATGGTTTAATCTGATCAGAAAACCTTATTATAGTAAATGGTATAGATATAATATAAATAGTCATCAGATCATTGATGATATATATATATATAATATTTTGCCTATATAATTTTGAACCTTATTATATATATAAAATATTATATATATATATATATATATATATATATATATATATATATATATATATATATTAATATTATATATATATTTATATTTTTAAACTGATTTGTATTTTTAAAGGTCTCCTTTACATTTTGGTAGAGTATCAGATGGGGGAACAATTTTAGTGCTTTGCCCTGGGTGCCACTTTCTTTAGGTAAATCTACCTGGGTAATACTAAAATTACAAATTTCTTTGAAATATTAATATGTGCAAAAGTTCCCAACTAACTTTTTTGCAAACTAATCACAGAATATGAAGCTGAAAACTGGTCTCTTGCTGGAAACTTTTACATTTTCCTTGTATTTAATTGTTGTTTATGTAACTCATGATATCAAAGGTAGGATTTATTAAGTAAATACATTGAAACTTTCATTTGTTCTCATGATCACATAAAAAGTAACAATAAATTCTGGTGATCAGGGTTGAGTGGGAATGAAGCACCAACCCCAGCTGTTATATTCTAAGTACTGACTGCATTTGAACCTGCAATGCATAGTGTTTTCACAGCTGCTCTCATCACTGCCCACTGACTTTAGCACTACTCCTTTGTGGTAGTCATTTTCTGTACAAACTAAATGTTCCATATGGTATAATGTTCAGAATAAAATTGAATGATTTAAAAATTGGATTTTTAAAATATTTTGAGCTAAAATTTGGCTGTGTTTTTCTACACAATGTGAATATTGTATGTTGGAAAAATGTAAAAAGCTGATTTTAGTTCATAGTCAAAAATCATTGCAATGTTTACCTAGAGAATTTGACCTTTTCTAAATATGATTTCCTTCCCATGGTGATATTTTGAAGGGAAGCTATTAAGAAGAGGGTGATAATAAAAGTGAATCGATCAATAAGTCCATAGCCTGCTACAGTTCTTAGCAGAGATTTTCTAGTATATAATGTTTGATATATTTTATTAATATTCACCACTGAATTAAGTGCATTGACAAAGAAGAATGTTGAAAATAAATATTTCTTTAAAATATATGCTTTTTTTTCATTATAAAACTATGAACTTTTTGATCTATCTACATTTTTTAATTATTTATGCATTTATCTTCTTCTTTTTTTTTTTTTTCTCATTACTTTATCATCTTACCTTCTCTCATCTCTGTGAAAGTAAATCTACAGAGGAACAATTCTATTACCAAAATATTATACAAGGTAGAGGGGTACTAAAAAGTCTTTGGGACGGCCTACTTCCCAAAATCTGACTAAATGACCAAATATCAGAAATTTTGTTTTTAATACCTTCTTGGCCAGGCTGAGATCTTTTCAGTATATCCTTGTAAGATAAAAGACAAATAACTGACATCTAAAGGAAGAATGTTTACAAAATTTGGGACAATTTAACAATCATTCCAGAGTTCATATTTTAAATAATTTTAATGTAGACACTTCAAACAATTTGCTTACGGTATTGTTGTTATTAAACTAGAGACTATTTGTTCATCATTTGATTCCTTCTTCTCAGGACAAACATGGAAAGTTATTTGCATCAACTCTAAGTATTTTTAGCTTTACTTTAAAGGCTATAAAAAGGCCAGATAACAGAACACATTGTTACTCCCTTTCATTGCATATACATAACATTTCAAAAATACTATTTAATGATGTCTGAAATCTAGAATCATTTTCTATCCCTGAAAAGTTAACATTAGCTTCAAAAATTTTAAACTCATTATTATTGATATTCATATTTTCTTTGTGTTTCTTGAAATGTTTTATAACTCTTTTGCTATATTGGTCAGTTGACAAAACGAAGGTGAGATAACTCATGTTTAACAACACATACCAAAACATCAACAATGTCGTCAAAGTAAAACATCTCTTCAACTGCTTTAGGAAAGACAATGTTTAATCAGCAAGACTCTTTGTTCAAATGGTCCTAAATTGGTCAGCAATGATGGTCAAATGGTCACACTAGGAAGATGCATGTTAAAGGAATTCCCCAATAATGTTTTGGAGAAAAGCACCAAATCAGTGAAGAAAATTACTACCCACCACACACAAAAAAGAAGAAAATGAAATTTCATTTCAGAATCTCATAATAGCTTTCAAGTATTGCTGTTAATTTAACAGTTGAAGGAGAAGAAATCAACAAAATATGGTGTGACAAAAGTTACAAAAAAAATTAAAAATAAAACTGATTGAAACTAAAAATGTGTAATGCTGAAACTATTTCATCTCAGAATAATTTTAAGAAAAGATACAATGTGGGATAAATTGTCAAAAAAAAACAGTGACAATGGTAGGACTACAGATAAGAATGCTTCATGATCATGACAGCTTTTGAAGCCTAATAATGTCAGACATCATCCCTGAAAATTAAATTCCCAACATAAGGGATATGGGTTCAACAAAGTCAAACCTACCTAAAACTACTACTACATTATCCTGAATTATTTTGGTTTAACAGCCAAAGAACAAACCAGTAAAAAAAATTGTAAAAAAATTTAATAAATAAAAAAGGAATTAATCAAAAAATCTTATATAAAAAACGTTGTTACTTTTTATTGTTTTTTATTACTCTAACAAAGATAATCTAAGACGTCTTTATTCTTAAGAAAATTGACTATTTTTTTTGTTCAGTTTAACTTTCATTCTGTATAAAATTTATATAGTAAATGCAATTTTAGTTCTGAAATGTTTTAAACTTTGAAAAATTAGCAGTTTACTTGACAAAATACAATAAACAATAGAAACTTATTAGCATTTAGTTTTTTAGTGTAATTACAGTAAAATTAATCAACATTGAAATATTTAGTTTACTTTTAAAAAAGTGTTTATTTTGCAACATTATTGTTACTATTAAATAAGCATAGACCACAAATATGGCGCACCCAGTGAGCTGTTAAACTCATTAGTAATGATCACGAAGTTCAGTTTGTTGACCATTACATCAACGCGAGGTGCCTGTATTACAATGTTGTTATCATCTGATTATTTGATTGGCAGTAATTAATGGTTAGGGGGAAATAATTTTCAAGGTCGTTTACCACGAGTTACTTCCCTTATAAATGTATGTTATTTGTAAAGATGTTTCTTAATTATTATTAAATCTCTCTCCCATGATAGTTGAATACGCATTTCATGCACTAAATGTAAGAAATATTATGGGACAGCCGTAATATTTATTTTTAAGCCAAAATAGGAAATTCTTTTTTTGCGTTTTCTTTTTAGCAAGTATCATAAAATTGTAATTGTCTTGAAATTTTATCATCTTTTCATCTAAACTTCACTAGTATTTAAAATGTTCTTTAAAAATTCCACTGTAGCTAAAGAATCAATATAAAAATAACATCCTCTCTGTTTCCTGAAACTGTTAGGGAAAACTGTAACTTTTGAACATGATGATAGTCATATAATTTTGTAATGTTGACCAAAATAATTAATATATCATTACTAAGAGAGTAAAGAAGGGTTCTCATCCCAATCAAGATGCCCACTCCCCGCACCAGATTCTGATGTTTGGACACCAGAGAGGAAATAATTTAAGAAGTGAATAAGGCTGAAATCTTTTCAGCAATCCTTTGTAGTTATATATAGGTACCTCTCAAAAAAATTGGTACTTAAAGTTTAAGATTAATTTTTTTAAATTAAAAATCTTTCTTGAAACTTATTTTAGTTTTAATTTTAAGCTTATAGATTAAATTTAATATTTCCAATTTCAATTTCAAACTAAATTTAAATTAATTCAAATGAGTTTTTTTTTAAATTGTTAAGAATCACTGATTTTAGTTATATTTACAATGTAATTCTCTTTATTAATAAATCCTTCAAAAAATAAAATATACTTCTCTGAAATTTCATTTAAGGAGTATTAGCTCATTTAAAGTTTAATTAATCTGATTAAAAACAAATATTAATTAATTTTAAAATATCACAGAAAAGCATTTTTTAACATGGGTGGGTATTTTTATGAGGTGTTGACAATTATCTCGATACACTGTTTTGAAGTTTTGGTAATTTAGCTTTAAATTTACTACAGTTATCACGTATTTTCAAATGTTGTGTTTGTTCACCCATATTTACAAAAATCAGCATATTTATACACACACAAAACAATTCAAAATTCTTTTTCAAATACTGGGAGAGATGCATTGAATTTTAGTAATCTTTTCCATTTATGATTAGTAAATATATTTTTTACTTAATAATAATATCACCTAACCACTGCAAATTAATATAGAATTTTAAAAGATTCAAAACTTTTTAAATTATTATACTTAAAATTTAAAAAAAAATAAATAAACAACTCTTTAAAAATTCATTATACATAAAAGAGAAAATTTTTTAGGAGAATAGTGTACATAATATATCTTATTCATAAAAGGCAATTAAAAGCTTTTCTGAGTCTCTTAGTTTTATTGCATTTTTTATTTTATGATTCAAAGTAAATTTTCTGTACCTTGGGTGGTGTTTTACAGAAAAAAAAATTTAAAAAATGGATTTATGTGCTTAGAACTAATATAAACATTAATCTCTACAAAAATGAATTTCTCGAAATTTCCTAAAATTAAATAGGTGGGGGTAACAGATGTTTTTTTTAAAAAAAAAAGGGAAAAACAAATATTTTTACCAAGATTTTCCAAAAAAAGAAATGTTTAAAAAAATAATTTAATTTCTTTATGACTAGGCTCTGAAAGTTTCATTAAAATCCAATTATTATTTGATTTTTGCAAGAATTTCCAAATCAATTTGTTTTTCATCACAAAAGACACTCTTATACTTATTTATGGTCACCTGCCAATGTGAGAAAAAAAATTTTAACCCAAATTTTGAACGTTCTAAAAAGGATCAAAACATATAATTTAATAATCAAAAATCATTTGGTCTTTCCTATTTGATAATAAGAAAAATTTTGATGATGAATCTTTGTTTCTATTAAGTTTGAAACATTTTTTCATCATGTATGCTCAATTTTAGTGAATCTTTAGAAATACCTATATATATATATATTTCTTTTATACTAACATAACAAGTGCCACAAATGATGGAATTATTTCTACATGACTCAGCATTTTTGTCTTAAATGTTCTCTGTGAAAAGTATTACAAATGCACACATGGACACATTGTGTTTATTTATAATATAATTGTTTAGAATTTGGTATATTTAGGAAGACAAGTGCTCAATATCAGAGATAGAGTGCATACACACACAAACACACATATATAGAGAGAGAAAGAGAGCATTTTATGAATGCGGATTAAAAAAAAAAACAATTTTACTGTTTTATTTGATAATACATAAGTTAAATTTCAAGTAGAATGTTCAAAATAGATTTTGATACATTGTCTGTAGTCTGTATTTCTGAACCAAAACATTTTATTCATAGTGACTATTTCCTTATGTAAGTCATAGTGACTATTTCCTTATGTAAGTCCTGTCATTAAAGTGTCTTTTAATCTTACTAAAATTTGGTCTAAACATTTTATTCCTGTTTACTGTTTATTTTTTGTTTCTTGTCAATTCCTTGTCCTTAAAAGTCGTAATATTTGCATAAATGTTTTGAGTTTAGACAATAAAAAAGGGGGAATCTGACCTGCCTTCGGAAATAGCAATGTCAAATTCAATAAGTTGAAGTTTTACCACAAATTTTAGTTGAAATATTTTATGAAGACCATAACAGTTGTCTGTCATGAAATAGGTATTTATAAATAATTTAAAATGTTTATGGCTTGCCTGGATATTTTGCCAATGGTACTAAGGTCAGTATCTGAGACCAAGTCAAAGCAAAGATGTTGAATGCAAAACTTTCAAGACAGGTGGGTTTCCCTACTCCCCCTCCACTTCCTTCTCTTGGGACTAAACTTGGTAAACATCATTAATTTAAAATGTCAGACAAAAACAACAAGAGTAAGTCTTCATCAATTTGGTTTATTTAAAAAAAAAGACAAAAAAATGCAGGGAGAATAGAACAAACACCTAAAATTAATTTTGATGCATTTTAAAAAGGAAATGTTTGAGAGGCTAACCATATTTTTCACTGTTTATCCTTTTTAGACAATAAAATTTTCCTTTCACTTCTAAATTAAACTCTAACTCCACAAAATTATAAAAAAAAACATCAAATCTGTTCTGAACTTAAAAGTAAAACTATAGCTAGATGTTACAATGACTAGTACAGATCATTAGTCTGGAGTTTTCACTCAAGCACAATGTTACATCCCAGATACAAGGGTCACATAGGACACTGAAATAATTTTGCTTATTCCTCTTAACAATCTGACCGTACTTGTAAAATCTCTGACTCACTCAGGATAAAAATAAGAAAAAAAAATGGATGGACTTTAAGATATTTTAATGTATTTTTTTATTTTTTTTTATTTGGGGTGAAATGTTTAAATAAAAGAGTAACAGTTGCGAAAGGATACTTCTGTCCAATCAGATTTCCTTGTATTAGTCATTATTCTTCTATAGTTTTATTTGACACTCTGTTTTAATGTTTTTCATATTATTTTCTTAATAATACTATATTGTCCTACTTGGTGGTTGAGAAAGTTATATTTCATTTTGGTGTTAGATGTGAGTATTCAAGCCCAAATGCTAGAACTTCTGGTACTGATTTTCAAGGCAGGCAAGTTCTCCCAAACCAAATAAATATCTCTTTAGTTAGTTTTGACTATTTAAAGCATTGTTTCTCAACTGGTGTTCACTGGAACCCTAGGGTTCTGCAAGAGGTTGCTAGGAGTTCCATGAGAAACAATGATAAATAGACTAATGCATTTTTGAGTCATTTTTGTTTAATTTTATATTCGTAATTTTATTACACACCTACAACATATTGTTGGAAAATCCTTGGTTATTATAATAAAGACTTCAGCCTCTTATATTATTTAAAATGATAATAACCATCAGGAATATATTTACCGATTTCACTGGTTAGTGGACAGGACCTGTATGTGGTGGACTTGTCTATCATTAAGTGATTCATTTCAGTACAGGATGCATGTGTAGTGTTCATATATTACATTTACCATGTGAATTACAATAAAAATATAAAAGAGATAGATATTAATAATAGTATATAATAATTTTTATGTGGGGATTCACATGAAAACTATATCAAAGGTTCCATAAGGGTAAATAAAAGGTTGAGAAATGCTGATCTAAACGTAGAATGTTTGTATGCAACTTTGTTAAGCCAATTAAAGTAAAGAAACAATTATTAATTAATGGACTTCCACTTTTGACATCAAAGTAGATTAACCTTGTTGAGTAATCTTCTTACTTGGTAGCTAATGTGTAACTATAAAGTAATTCCAATTGCCATCTGTTTTTGTTTTGATTTTTTAATCAAGATAGAATTACGCTCTTGCATAGAAAACAGAATTTATAGGGATTCAGAATTTCTCTCTCAGAATGCTTTCTACTGTGCATGTCATTAGAACATCAAATATCAGTTCAGTTTTTCTCCTGGCCTTTTCACTCTCTTGTAAAATAAAACATTTTTTTTTTTTTTTACAAAAGCAAAGGAAAAGGCAATAAAACCAGATGTGCATTAGATTCTAAGGTAGCAGCTGTTGTAGGGAAACTCACTTTCATTTTTCAAACTGAACATGTTAAACATTCTGCAAAATACTTTCATTCTTCATTTTTTTTTTTTTTTTTTTTTTTTTTTAAAGACTCCTTCAGAAAAATAAATTCTTCTAAATTAAAGGTTGAATCTTCTTTCCAGTCTTCCTCAATCAGTGTTCTTTAGTTTCCTGTTGTTGTTTTTTCTTTTCTTATATATTTATTTTAATTTAAAAAAAAATCTATCCTTTCTGTAATGTTGAGGTGAATCATTGCTTACATATGCTTTATTGATTTTTTGTTTTTAATTACTTTCGATTTGTATCTATTTCGGTTGCCATGTTTCATCTCATCCATTCTATAGCCTTTTTCAAGAGTACAATCTCTGTAGAAGGAAAAAGTTGGGAGGAATCTCTTTTTGTTTTTTTTAAGATGCCAATCTTTTGTTTTTATCTATGAATATACTGGAAAAGAAAATTTATGTCTAACACCAATTTATTTGGCTCCTGTCTTCATCTTGGTTAACAAAAATATTAAAAATAACATCATATCATTTATTGCCAAGACTTAATACTGACTTGTTGGTCCCCATATTTTAATATCAACTTTTGTTTGCTTATAAATACAAGTTAGATTTTTACATGAGTTATTCTCAGTAATTAAAAACAAAAGAATTTGAAACATTAATGAGTAAATTTTGTTTGGTTTTTTTTTTCTTTTCATGGAAATTAAAATTGAAATGTAATGCCTTTAAAAATCCTTAAATTAATAATTGTTGCCTATAACATTTTTAGGAAGTTTAGATTTGAATTTTTAAAATGTGTTTTAAAAATTACTTTGTCGAGAAATACAAAATGCTGCTGAATGTTTAAGTGTTAGACTTCTTGAAATTTGTACTAAATGTAAACTGTAAAAGAAAAACAAATCTTTTGTGAAACTTGATATGTTTGCTTATATAATGTTACTTTTTTTTGTTTTAATGACGGTCATAATTTTGAAAAAAGACTCATTTCATTTTTTTGATCATTTAAATTGCTACTTTCCTTTTGACTAATCTTTAGTTAAAATTTGTCACTAAACAAGTTTACAGTTCCTTATAAATATGATAGACTGAATAAGAGCTGGAAAAAATCCAACTATTTTGCTGTCATTTGTATCTCTTTTGTAAAAGAAAAATTAAAGAATTGATGAAATAGAATAATTCTTACGATGATTTACATTTTATATGATAACGCTTTGTCAATGATTATTAATTTCTGATGAATATTTCCCTCAATTTCATTTGTTTTTCATTGCAATTAATCAGACAATGATTCTATAGCCATTTGTAAAGAGCATAGATTGAGAATAAAAAACAAACCATTGGTGAGACTTGAACTCACAACCCTTTGCCTTGGGGAATCTTGTTAAGCGTGCCAGCTGCTCTGACAACTGAATGGTGAGAGGTTTTTCATTAACAGAAGATCAATTGTAACCAAAATGAACCGTTTACATGTAAATAAAAAAAAAATATAAATACATCACTGAGCAATCAAGGGGGAAAATGAATGATAAGGCTGTAGGGTTGGATTTCAGCTTCTGATAGCCATATTTATGTGTTATTTGATAACCTTTAAAATAAACAGTTAATTCTATCTCTAAAATTAAAATTAACTTTTTTTTAAATCATGTTCTTATAAACAAATAATAACAGTAAAAAAAGTTAACCATAAAGAAATGAAAAATATTTTCTCTACAAAATTTCATTGTCATATTCATTTTTCAAATACAACATGATGATTAATATTATCAATATCAGCATAGTACCCATCAAAAATGATGGGATTATTTATGCATGAATCAACCATTCTACCTACAATCAGTGTCGTATCTGTGCAATCAGTCTAAGTTCAAAGTGTTGGTCCTCAACCCTCTACCCAGGATCAGTGTAGTACCTGTGAACTCTACCTAGTTTCACTTCCTGTGATTCTGCTTTGGATAAGTGTAGTATCTGTGCAACCTGCCTAACTTAGTATTTACAAATTAATTTTAATGTGCTGTTCAAGCAAAAGAACACTGGAATAGTGGTAATGTCAACTGCCTATTTACCTTCAGGCTAGATGTTTGAATCAGGGCAGGATTCATTTGTTAATTATATATATATATTGTGTGTGTGTGCATTTGCTTTAGAAAGAAACAAAGAGTCATGCAGAAAGAGTCACACTCTACATTGTTATATATGATTTAATTATCTAACAAGGTACAGAAAATGATGGCAAAGACAATTGTGTTGCACCAATATTTCAAATACGGCAAGTTTTCCTGCTTTGAAAATCAACATTCACAATTCTGACTTTTTATCTGGGCTTGAACAGCAACCTCTGAAAGCAAAGGGAAATGCACAACTCACTCAACCATAATGCTGGCACCAATGAATATTTATTATATCACCAATTGTTATAGGAGATATCCTCCTGTAATGTCCAACTTGTGACATTCACGCGAGTCATTTTGCCTTTTGTTTGTACATTTGTTCACATGATTTCATGCCATCATAATGTATTTACGTTCAATTAAAGATTGTTAGAGATCTTTTACCATTTGACCTTGTTGTTGTTGTTGTTCAAATGTGACAGTCCGGCTATCCACACTTGGTGATGATAGAGGCGCTTTATTTTTAGAATCATTTTACTATCTGGTGTCTGATGGAAGTAATTATAATAATAACTCTCTCTTTCTCTCTCTCTCTCTCTCTTAGTGAAGGAAAGTCCTGTTTGCTTTTTCAACTGGCCCAGCTCTTTTGAAGATAACAAAGAGGAAATTAAACTGTTTGATACCAAGAGAGATTCCAAAGCAGGCAAATAACATCAGTTGATTTTCAATTCATCATAAAAATTACTCAGACAGCTTCTAGGATTCAAATTTATACCTTAAACACTAAACATTAGCTACAAGAAGCTGTTAGTGTTTAAAAAGTATTTTTACAGATCTTTACTCCAAAGTTTATTTTATGTATCCATCTAAAGACAGTTTATGATGACAGATATTATTACTATTATTATCATCATATCATTACCGTTATTATCATTACCAATATTATTATTTTTATTATCAACATCATATCATTACCAATACCATTCAGCTATATTTTTGTTTCAGATTTTGTAATGGCTGATAATAATAAATATTGGAATTCTGTCAATTTTGAGATGTTATTAGAAAGTAAGCCTTAAAGTCTGTGAAACTCTTGGCAGAATTTGTGAAGTGCAACCAATATCTGACTGTATTACCCAAAATCAGTTGAAGTATTTTAAGGGTGGATGAAATAAAAACCTAAAAGGTGACAGTCCAATTTCTAGTGTATCTTAAGTCAGTGTTGAAGTTCTGTTGGTTTTTTATCCTGAACTATTCAAATAAACTGAATCCCAATTTTAAGAGAAAAAAAACACAAGTCTCAAATATGTAGATAATTTTTGTATCTGCTAAAGAAAAAAAATGCTGCGAAAAATCCTCTTTCTGGTTTACCATGAATTAGTGTTTATAGTGTTTATATAAACTCTATGCTATCAAAAGAAGTTCAAAGTAAATAAATATATTTTCTTTATATTCTAATCTTAATATTTTAAAATTATATCTTGTAGATATTTGCTAGGCTTTGTTTATTTTGTCAGAAAACCACAAATGTGGGAAGGGGGAACTCCAAGAAGATTTAACTAATTTCCTCTATCCCTACACAAATCCAGAAGTGATAAAAACAAGAACCACACCCATTTATCAAAAAATAAAAGTGGGATGGATGATCTAAAAATAACAAAACAAAGTTTTGATATGTCACACTTTATTTTTTCAAACTTTTCACTTTTGTCCACACATATTTCTTTCCTCTGTCTAATCAAATATCCCACTGCAACGTTAGTTCATTTCCTACTTCATGTTTACACTTAACCAAAGAGACTTTCACAAAGAGAATCGGTCACAATCTTAAGTCTAAGTTCATCTGACCTCTTACTAATGTTGTTTTGGTCATCTGATTTTGACATAGTTTGTGCTACACATTGGTGTTTTTAAAGAGCAGTCATCAGTGGTAGGAGAATTAACTGTCAAAAGGATTTTGGTGTTTGTATGTCAGGGAGCCGCCACCCAATAGGAATGGCCTTTGCAAGAACAGGACATTTTCATTACTGTTATTACAGGCATTAATTAACTCGAGGTAAATAAATGCCGCTAATCAGTCATCATACAATCATGTTAGTAATTTTCTATAAAAAGACAACAACAAAAAAAAACTCCCTGAAGACTTAGCCTCTCCTTATTCGAGCACATGATTGAACAAAAAGAATACATCAAAAAACAATCAGTTGTATGTCGTTTAATAAAATACACTCTAACAATGTTAATTAAATACGCTCTAAGAAGAGCAACATTTTTGTTTTTCAAAGCTGGTGATCTTTGGTTGATATGGAGGTGGGGAATTACAACTTGATTTGGTTATAGCTGAGTGATGTCAATTTATTTGAAAGTCAAGTAAAGAGAGAATACAGAGTGGTTTAGAAAGTCAAACAAGAGCCCTTATTTCAATTTCAACTCTGATCAACCCCCCAACCACACAGGATCTCACTGTCTCAAACATTTTCCTTTATAAAAATATAGTTTTAAGGTATGCTATATTTATGGGTTAAAGTGCTTAATATCAGGGATAGAGCATATGTAAA
This sequence comes from Acanthosepion pharaonis, assembly GCA_903632075.3. Classification (NCBI taxonomy): domain Eukaryota; kingdom Metazoa; phylum Mollusca; class Cephalopoda; order Sepiida; family Sepiidae; genus Acanthosepion; species Acanthosepion pharaonis. The sequence continues at coordinate 142,532 of CAHIKZ030000644.1, forward strand.
TATAAAAGTGGACATTTAGACAACACCCAGCAACGACAGTCTATGTCAAGCTTAAACACAGTCATCAGGCCATGTGTGTTGTGTTTTGGCTTGAATATTTATATATGCTGGTTAGTGATGCATTATGGGTAGGTCTATTATATTATTCTAATGATTATTAGGTGGGCGGTAACAGTTATGTTTCAAATTATTCAAGAGGCTATTGAGTGGAAATAATTGTGGATTGAAATTATTTATTTTGATTTTTTGTTCGTTTTTAGTTTTCAATTTTTATGTTTCATTTTGTGATGAGTTCTAATCATTTATTTAGTAATTCATGTTGGTTTGAGGGGGAGTAATTATAACTATTTTCTCCTTCAGACAGAGTTTTTGGATTGATTGTTGTAGGCTGATGCTATTTTTGGTATGATTTGGTTTTTGTTTTTAATCTCCCAGATATGTTTAGAAAACATTGTGCTGTTTGCATATTTACTATTTGTTAAGGCTGTTTTGTGAGCATAGTTTTTTTGTTTGCAGGGTCCTTCAGTTACTCTTATGTATATTTTTCTTCATTGTCTACTGATTTTGCAGTGACTTGGCATATTATATTGTTCTGTAAACAACTGCTGTTTAAGGGACATTTATTCTTTGCATGATGTTTACTGTGTTTTGGTTGAATATATATATATATATATATATATATATATATATATATATATATATATAATATATGTTTCATTGAATAAATTAGGCAAGTTTTTTGTCTACTAATTTTCAAGCTTTTTCGTGTCATTATTAAAGGAAGAGTGAAAATTACTATGTTGATACATATTTTATTCCAAGTACTTTTGACATAGCACAATGTCATCATCAGGGTGTTTATCTTGAGATAAATATTGTAGTGTTTATAATTTACAAAGACAAAATTTCTGTGTTCATCTGAAAAGTTAAATTTTTTTTAGTTGTGAAGTGAAGAATGTTGAGTATTGTGATTGGCTTGACTAACGCTTCGGGGAGGTAACTAAGTATGGTGTTGTCAGAAGATTTTAAGAAATATGTATTAAAACTTACTACAAATCTCAATATTTTAAAATATCTACTGTAGACATTTTAAACATTTGTGCAGTGTTTATAATTAATTTTATTAAGGTTTGGTTTCAATTTTTTAATATAAGTTGTTTTGAGAATTTTTAGTTTATGTTTATTATTATCATGAAAAAGCATAGATGTATTTTTAAGAAGAATTTTTCTGAATTGTAAATGTGGACAGGTATACTGTTGTAAATGTTTAGATATGTTAGATGTATCATTCAAATAAAAACACAACCACCAAGACAACATGTTTGTAGTATGGCCAACATAAATATTATTTTTTCCATTGGAGATACAATCTCGCAGAGGACATTTAAATTTATAAACAATGTTGGTTTTCTGCAACACATTAGTTGGTGGTGAAGAGTCATTACAAATGATTGAATTAGATATACTAAATTTAGTCTAGTATATAATTAATTTTATTTTTTTACTAGGGCCCATGGTGAAAATCTTATTATTTATTAATTTTTTTTATATATACACACAGTTCAAAAGTTTGAAGTCACCGCCAGAATTAGCATGGAATGAACTTGACAGAAGAGGGGAAAAAAAATTAAAAAATGCTCTTAGAGTCTTTGAAAAAAGAATAGAATGAATTATCAAACTTATACTTTGAGAAACTTTTGCAATGAATTCCAAAAATTTGTGCTGCAGTAATCAGGGCTAAAAGAGGATATTTTGATGAGAGCAAAATTTAATCATAATAAAATTCTAATAACAAACTATGTCTGTTTTTTTTTAACCATGTATAATAATTTTCTCTTATTTAAAGTACAAAACCACTACTTTTTTGGATAATTTAAAAAAAATATCAGGGGTTTCCTCAAACTTTAGAACTGTAGTGTATATATAATAATTCATATGAAAAAATGTGAAAATTACAAGAATTTTATGTTTTTTCAGTTTAGTAGAACCTCTGCCAAAAAGTACTCATTAAATAAATAGAGTTATAATATTCAATAAATTAAGAAAAGTTCAATATATATATATATATATATATATATATATATATATATATAGTACAGATAATAGATCTGTTGGTACATAATCCAGGTGGATCCTAGTGATATCAGATATAAAACGTTTACATTGGAATTTCTGCGGGAGAATTAAAACAGAGAATTTATACCCATAGGCACTCATTTACCAATTCTAAATTAAAATTCCAAAATTTTGGGAATTGAAGGAAATGGGTCTAAACCTGCAGATAGATTGGAAAATTATAGGTCTCACACACACCCCAAATAGCTTTAGAGATAGATGCAGGCTATGTTTAGAGGAAAAAATTAGAATAATTAATTTACAATGATCAATACAAACTATTAAATCAAAGGCGAGAACTAGTATTAAAATATAGACACAGAAGCAGGTCCAACCTTATATATGAATATAGCTCTTACAATCATTCACTAACTACCAAAAAATAACAGTCCATCAATTGATATAACCCCCTCGGATTAAATATTTACTTTAATATCTTCCTTTTAAAGAATTTTGGGTACAGCTCACTATTCTTAATCTTATAACCGAACTTTAATAGTGGAAAGGGATGGTGTATGTGTGTATAATGTACATATATGTGTGTGTGCACACATATATAGGTATACATATGTGTGTGTGTATTAAATCCCCCACCACCTAATAATATAATCCACTTGTAGGAACCTAAATTCATTTACATGCAAATAAAGGCCTTGGCCATAAATAAACCCTCAACTCCGACCCATCTCCCAGTCATCAACCCAGACTCCTTATCTAAACTGAAGATTTTCACCTAGTAGTGCTAGTTTGAAATAGACTATACCTACATAAGGTAATTTGGGATTTTTTGCCATATAAAATATATCACTAGAATACATGGTTTGCCTTCATTCTGCCACATGTAATATTGATGAGTTCTTTTGATCATACAACTACGGACTTTCTTTGGTTAAGCCACATTGGTCAATATAATACATAAGGTATCTTTATATGTACACACACATACACAAATATATATAAAAATACATAGAAAAGTAGATCAATAAGTCGGTGGTCTGAAACAGTTATTAGCTGAATTCTCATTTTAAATTTTCCCTGTAGCTCTTGTGATCTATAAAGAAGCAATAGGTTAAGTGCATTGAAGTGGAAGGATATTATGTTGAACAAATATTTATGTAAAATAAATGCTTATTTATCATTAGTCTACAGACTTATTGATGTAACTAATGTATATACCAACATATACAGAATTATGTGTAGATATTAATCAAAGTTTTAAGTTTGACCCAAAGCCATGACAATGAACTTGTTACCCTCTCAATCTTGCTTGCTTTGAAAAACAGGATTCAAAATTCTAATTTTTACTAGATCTGAATAGCTCTCAGTAATCTGATGAGGAATGAAACCCTTAGAGAGAAGTTCAATGTCCGGTCGTTTTGAATTTTGAGAGGCTCAGTTGCATAGATATCTTGGTAATTAATCAGCAGAAACCTTACTGCAGCTTGTGAACAGACACTCTCCAGTGAAGTTACTCAATAGACAGTGAAATACCCACTGAGTGTCCCAAAGGAGCATTTTGTGGACTGATTTGAAAAATCTATGAGAAACAGTGAGATGAGATTATAATCCTAAAGATATCTTTGCATACTTTTTGTCCACACAATTTTTTCCTGTCTTCCCTTTCAAGTGTCATTCCAGTGTCCTCTCTGATTTGGTGTTCCCATATCTCTTTGCAGCCATCTCTTTGCATATGCAATTGTTATATAAATATTTCATATGCAACTGAAGAAATCTCTCTTTGCACCAGATTAAATTTACTTTGGCCTCTTTAAGCTTTTAGGTGAGTATAACAATGATGAGTGAGTTGAGAAGTGAATACTTCATTACCAAATAAAACAGGAGAAAATCATAACTAAATTCCTAGTTTTAATTAAATAAAATACATTTGCTATTACAGTGGAGCAGGGTGCTGAAAAGTTTTTAAATCAATGCATTTCCCAAAATCTGGCCAAATGAACAAAGATTAGATTTCTTTTTTTAATCCCTTTTTTTCAGGCTGATAATTTTTCAGCACATCCTCCTTCCTATTTTGTTTATAAAAGTGACTTTGAAATCCATTGTTTTTCTTTGTCATTTTTAGTCTTTTAATTTTGCTGCTTCAATGCCTATGAACCTAATGACAATACTAAGAAATGTTTTTCATTGTCAATTGTTTTTCATTGTTTGCTTCTAATTTTCATCATGGCTAAAATGATAACAGTTGTTCGTTTCTTTGATGTAAATGGACAGAAGCAAATCTTCATTGCTTTATCTCTTTAATTTGCTTTGAATAAGGCTCAAACTACATCAATCTTTTTCTAGTAACCTTTTTGACTTTTATATTAGAGACTATCTTAAAATAGTGACATTCATTAAATTTAAATACTTTTAAATGCAATACTAAAAATTGTAAGTTTTTATACTGACAAGATTTTTTTCTTTTGGTGACTCTTCATATCAAGATATAATTTTATTTATTATCTTTTATTGATATTTTAGATTTTTTTAAAAAGCTTGTAAGGACATGCAGTAAGTCCAGAGACTGAAACAGTTACAAAAATACCTCTTGAAAGTTTTTGTCTATTTTATGAGAAGCCATGGCCCCAGCACAAAATCTGTGCATGCAATGTGCAACAAAACAGTTATTTAAGACTTTGGTTTTAAATTCTTAGCATTAAATATTAAAAGTTATAGCAACATGGAAACCTCAACATGCAATATTCTAATTTGTAGCAGTAACCTATGTCAGAAGTAATGCGTCTATACACACAATGAATGACTTGTCATTGTCAAGATTGATAAAGGATATTTTTTGTATAATCATTACCTGGCTGAAAGGCAAAGTAATTATGATTTAACCAGTATTCTCTCACCCATTCTCATCATTTTCAACATCCTAGCAGTAAAATATTTTTGTAGACTCAAGAGAAATCAGGAAAGAACAAAATGTTGCTTGATAGGTAAGATTTAATTTTCTGCCAAGCTGTAGAGTTCCTGTAGCTAAATTGGTAAGAGCAGCTGATGCATTTAATCAGGCTTCCCTGAGGCAAAAAAAAAAGAGATGTATTTGGATCTCACCAAAAGTTTCTCTTTTTGTTTTCTGTCCATTTTGTTTCCTTATTGCAATAAAAAAAAAAGCATCAAAAAGAATTAAAATGAAAGAAAATAGAAACAGTCAGATTCTATTATTCAATTCAATGTTTTCAACAATAAAATTGCAAATAAGAAATCAATTTTAGTAGAATTTTTTCTGCTGGATTGCATAATTCCAATTAAAAGGCATAGAATGCCTGAAACAAACATGCTTTTCCCTGGTGTGTCACTTTTGGATTTTGATTTGTAAATAAATTTATGTTGCACTTCATTTGTTTGTATAATAAAACATAACATAACTTCAACAAATTATTATCAATATATAAGCATAGAAATTGGGTGCCTCAAGGTGGTGTAATGGTTATCAAGCTTGTCTTGATAGAACAATTACAACTGAGTAGTGAGTTCAATCCTCATTGGGTGCCCCATACTTTTGGCCTTGGGTCACATCTAAGCTATGCTTGGAAAATCACTATAGATAGAAATTATAAAGTGAAATTCACATGATATATTTATCATACATATATATATATATATATATATATATATATATATATTGAGTGCTGGTGTTAATAAAATAGGGCTCAATGTAGAATAACACAGCTATAAATTATATATTAATATTAAAAACACATTTTTTCCTTATCGGTAGCACAACTCTGAGTTTCATACACATTGCAATCATCAGGTGCTGACTTAAAACTGACTGTTACATGCTATGAATTATAATAATGTTGTTTACGGGGTTGATTAAAAAAGTAAAATAAATAAAAATATAAATATATGTAAAAAAAAAATAAATTTAAAAATGAGTATAAATAAATGTTTAAAAAAATATATAAATACTATGGATTGCTCCACTATTATTACAGTCTGGTGTGTATATATATATATATATATATATATATCAAAATTTAAATTATGCAGTTTTCAATTCAATCAGCACTTGAGTGAGGATTGTGTTGTGCATGAAACTCACAGTTGTGTTAACAGTGAGGAAAATTATATATATATATACATACTAAAAATATTTACCAATATCAATTTGATTGCAAAACAAAACAAATGACTCACATAATAAAATCTGACATAAGATATTGATAATGCTGGAAAATATTTTTGGGTAATGTTTCATAGTACAGGGAGAAGTAGATTCATGCCTTTCCTAATGACATTAATTCGAAGTAAACAAAAGTAATCTCAGCAAAAACTTGATTTACCAACTCCATTTTTCATGCCTGTAGCCATTAGGCTATGTCAGACCTTTACTTGTAACAAATTGTTGTCTCTTGTGGGTTGAATGTACATTATATACTCTGGACAATTTCACACTTTCAATTTCAATAAAATCTTGCAAGTTCTTTTTCCGTACCAACTTTGAGAGGAGGTAGAGTTATTTGATATTTACTTCTTATACAGTGGTTGTTTTATTTTTATAATTTAAATTTCTGTTATTTAAAAAAAAAAAACATTTTAAAATTGTATCACTTGAATTTTATTCACTGTTAAAAAGTATATTGCCTAAAAATAGTTCAATATTTTGTATATACCTGGATTTTTGTATTTGTCAGCTCTCCCCTCTTTGATTTGTTGTATTTCATGGGATATATAATAGCCCCTGTACACCACTGACACTTAATATTAAAGTACAAGCATAGGACTTATACAAAATGATGGGATTATTTACGTATGGAGTGGCACTTTTTTCAAGGATCAAAGTATTGCTCCCTAATGATCTGCTTATGATCAGTAGAGTATCTGTGTTCTCTGCTTAATGCTTTAAGTTAATTTTGCTGTGCTGTTTAAGCAACAAAACCTAGAGGACATGTCACTAACAAACTTACCTCTAGGTTGAATATTCAAATCAGGGCAGAATTCTTTTGTTAATTTTATAAATCCAATTGCTTTTGTATGACAGAAGTTATATAGAAAGACACATAGAGAAAAAAAAGGTCTCATTGTTTATTATTAGACATGATTAAAGAATTAGGCTTGTTATAAGAAATTGGTAGTTGATAACATATCTGGGTAAGTGTTAACCTACCAGACCAGAGACATCAACTTCACTTATAAAATCCAGGAGATATTGGGTGGTGGGGGTGGTGAGTGTGATTTTATATACCATCAGGTATGAGACAATAATTTTGTGCTATTTTCTCTAAAATCATCATTTGATGGTGTCTTTGATTCTTCTAGGCTAAAAGCATTATAAATAGATAAACTGATCAAGATGGTAGCCTAAAAACTATTTTCTTACATATTCTGTACCGATTCATTTATAGATTATTTACCTGACAAAGATCAAAGGATGAATTGGCTGAAATGTTTTGGTTAATAAAACCAAGAACAAAAGGAGAAATTCACTTGTTTGAACCAAATTTTAAATGTTAATGACTATTCTCTAAATTGTAGATATTATGCATATAGACAGCTTACCACTTCATTGTTACAGATTTTGCAACTATATAAATGTACTGACTATTAGCGTATGAGTATTTATGTAACATTAATATCTTGATGAATGGTTTACTTGTTTAGAACCTTTCAAAATCTAACGTATGACACAACATCAGAATGTGGATTGCATGCAAACACTCTTTTACATATCCCCAGAAAAAGAAGTCTAGGGGAGGGGTAAGAGATCTGGTGAATGTGGTGGCCAGTCAATGGCTCCTCAACATCCAATTCAGCTGTTATAACAAAAATTATGAAAATAAAAATATTAAAACTGATTTTAATGAATTAAATGAATTCTAGAACCACTATTATAAAACTCACTGTATACCTACTTTTGCAGCCGCCCTGTATGTACCATTTGCATCACACACCAAAAGAACAAACATTAAAGTTTCACCCACTTTAAACAACCAAAGGGGTGAAGGAGTAATAAAACTGTAGAAAGCCTGTCCATGTCTTTCTTTCATTTGTCCTTTCCTTATACTTGTTTTTCTTCTTTCTCTCTCTCTCTCTCTCTCTCTCTCTCACTCACACACACACGAGCAGATTGCATGTGTAACACTTTTCATCCATCAGATATGACACTCAGTCAAGGCTGATGTACCAGGAAGTGACACTTTGATTCTAGGCAGAGTGCACAGGTACTACACTGATTTTAGGCACAAATGCCAATCAAAATGTAAATAACATGTCTTGTGACTATTTTATTCATTATTATTTAATCTGGGACTTGTGTCAAAGCTTCAGCTATAAATAAAAATTGTTTAAGTGACAAAGACTTATTTGCAAATATGTTTGGTTCAGTAGAATTGGAGAAAAGTGACCAACAATATCTTGGCCATTATCTCATCTCATTTCAAGTATCTACTTGGCAAATTGTAAGCATGTAAGAATTCATTCCAGTTTGAACAATTCCTTATAATCTGACATGCATCCTTTGTAATCTCAAATTTCTCTATCTATACCCAACTACTTGGATCACCACTGCAAGAATTATCACAAACCTTACTTGTCAAATTTGCTACAAACAAATGTTAGAAACTTTTGAGAAAATGAACAATCTACCTATAATAATGATCTATTTGCATGTTTGTTATTATAACAAAACAAAAATGGCACATCTTAACCCAATTTTTTTTAGCACAATACTTTTACAATGCTATGAATTCAATCCTGTCGAACCACCAGTTTCCAATTCATTTTTAATTAAGTGACACCACACAAAATTCTGCCAAGGGAGATAATTCTATGTCTATTAACTATTAATTACAAAATTGTTTCCATTTTTTTTTTTTTAAATCATACAAACCTACCTGGAATAATCTTTAAAGTTTGATAATAATAATTAGCATTTGCAAAGAATTATAAATTCTATAAATAGGAAGTGACTTGACATTGAGCTTTAATACTGTTTTTGACAATATTTAAATAAGTGTAAGTTTTTTAAAAAAATCTTTTAATTTATAATTCCTCTTTTCTTTAAAAACATCACACATGCTACAGTAGCAATTAAACTTCAGTGCTGATTTCAAATAATTTTGAAGAAACAAAGAATTAACAATGAAAGATTTTCTTAAAAAAAACAAAAAACTTTGTAATTTTCTCTTGTTGAATTTATTCTTAAAAATTACCCCCTGATTTTCTCTTCTTATTTTTGTCTTGTCTTGATATTTCAGGTGCCAATAATCAGTTATTGTCTCTTCACAAATGCTTGATTGATACATATTGAATGTCTACCTCTGCATACAAAGTAAGTAAATACAAATATTTTTCCTGTGTTTCATCATTTCAATTAACAGGCTTTTAAAACTGTATCTTGAGATTCTGGTATAAAGTATTGTGGAATTTGGGAATAAAGAAGTAATCTCAAATTTGAACCCACATTCATTGCCATGGAAACTTGTCTATCATGGTGGATGCCTTAACCAATTAGGCCACAAACGTTGCCATGGTCAGGCAGGGTTGTCTTTCTGTAACCATTTTGACTTCTTTAATACTACATTAATGACTTCCTACTAGTTCTACTAATGATAATATTAGTAAGTTCTTCAGAAATAAAATACTTTCATCATTTTGCTGCTTTTTATATCACATTTTGAAAAATGCATTCTTTAGCTTTAGTAAACTGTAGGAATTTAGAATAAAGAAATAACCTTGAACTCACATGTTGAGGACTTGCCTTTTATGGATACGAATTTGGCTGTGAAAATTGTCGATGTGACTAGATTCTCATCTTTTTAGTTTTTCTGCTATCATCTGTTTATTCCATGCTGTATTGTAGACTGCCTTATAACTTTCTCAGTTCTGAGGTAGGTCACATGAAACTATCTTTTTTTTTTTTTCTGACTTGACATAATTATGGATTTCTCTCCAGGTCATCAGGTCAAGGCCAAGATTTTAGATGATGATTTTTTTACTAAAAATTTACACAACACTATCTTCCAACTTTTATTTAGCTTGGAGGAGTAACTAGTATCAATATGGGATTGGTTTGTGTTTTCGATTTATAAATCCTTATTAACAACTAAGTCCAGTTATTTGTATATTATTTAATGTACTGAAGACTAGTTTATGTACATGCAACATGTTTTTTTTTTTTGTTTTTTTTTTCTTTTTTATGGGAATATCAACTTAATTATAAGTAAATAATCTGTTCTTAAATTAGTAACATTGTTCTTATTTCAAAGAAAGTGTAAAAATGAAAAGTTATGTCATTCAAAGTTTTGTAATATCAGTTCTCAAAATTGTATATAAAAAGATTTTGAATTGATGCTTACACCAAGGATATTATAAATCCCCCAAAAGCCCCACAGTTATAAAGTTGGGGGTGTCATATAAATCTTTTAATTTATTATATTACTTACCAAATTTGTAGCTGTACTCTGTTTAATGTTACAAATATAATCATCATTATTTAGCTAATGAGTTAAAAAAAAATGCTATTGCAAACTAAAACACACAACACACACACACACACACACACACACACACACACAGCGTTAGAAAAAAAATCACAAAACTGAATGTTTATAAATAGAAACCATCTTTTTTTTTTTTTTTTTTTTTTACATTAACGTCTTTGTTGTTGAATAAAGTGAAAGGCTCAGGTGTTTGATGGCTGAGGCTGTCCATAATACAACACAAATCTTATATGACATTTAGATAAAAAAAAATTCTCAGAAAGAAAAAAGATTATATCCATAAATAGATTTGTAAGGATTGGCTTCAACTTTGCCTTTTATCACATTAAGTTGCATGGACAATTTTCAAAACTTTATTCTAACACCATGAATAACAGCAAAAACCCTTTCATACTGGTGGGACAAGATTCAAAAGCTCAATATAAATAATACAAGAAATGTTCAAAAAACTATAATACAAACATTTACACATCTGACATCTTTATTACTGGGTAAATAAAATGTTGTGAATATGTTACCAGCATGACTATATGACTTTTCCATGTACTTTTCACCATGGTGATTGATGCACTTGTCCTATTGGTGCACAAATGTATAAATATATTCTGAAAAATACAGCGCATCAAGTAACTGGTGTAAGCCTTGTGCATCATGTTCCCAGATAAATGTTATTTGAGTGGCTCAAATGAATAATAATCTGAAGGTTCTAAGCCAGAATTCTGTCATGGATGCAGAAATATTTCCCCCAACCATATTAATAGAGCCAGACCTTTGTCAGAGTGACATTGTTGAATTGATATCCTTATACAAATATCCTTGTCTTTTTTAACAGTCTACTTCAATCAGCCTCTATCCAGTGTGGTTTTGAAATATCTGACTCAGCATTTTGCTCATGTAGTATAAGGTCTACTGATAGCATGCAATCTTGTATCCAGAACAAAACTGCCATAAGTTTCTTTGTTGATTGCTGAAGTTTGAATTTTGGGATTTGCTCAATGATGATTGATGTTTCCAAATCATGGATTCAGCCTTTAATTTCCAGACCCCATCATCCATGATGAAGTGATTCAGAAAGTCCTTATTTTTTTCCATAAACAATTTCTAAATCTATAAAGAAATGCCAGTATGCAGAAACTAGTATTCTTCAGTCAATTGTTTTAGGATCCAAGTTTGAATTTTTGTCCTAAACATGCAAAATTCCTCTTAAACCTAAAACCTCTGTCAGCTGTTTTATAGTGACAGCCGTCTTCGTTTTGACATGATATATCTATTCTCTTCCGAGAAGTATTGCATACCTAGCTCTTGCTTTTATAATATTTACTTCTAGTTGGTTAATTTTTTACTTTTCAGACATCTTTGCTAATCTGTCTATAGATTGATGTTTAAATTTTCTCTTTGAAAAATCTACAGGCTTTCCAGTGTCAGAGAATAAAAATCTCAAGTGAGGTTGTTGTTAGAAATGAAAATTACTAACTAATTATTTCAGCTCTACAAAGCTGTCAGCTTCCAGAACCAAATTGATTTGAGATTTTTGCTCAAGTCTTATCAGAGGCTATTTCTTTCTTTTAATGTCAATCTACTTAATTTCAATAGTCAGAAGCTGTTTGAACATTGGAATAAAAACAAGATTAAAAAATAACTTGAAGATTAGTTATGAGAATATCTTATCTAAAATGTCAAATAGCTTCATAATAATAGTAGCAAATGAGTTTATGATAAAAGGATTAACATGATAGCAGCAATTGTAGTGTATTCATTAACACCATTCCTTGGATGTATAGCTGAGATAATGTTTATAATTGCAGAAAATGAATCTGGCAAACCAAGGTCAATTTCTGGTCAAGACTGTTTCATTTACTTCTCACTAATGTCCTTTAAAAAGGCATGAATCCATCTCTTCCAACAAGTTATCATTAAAACAAACTGAGATCTTTAACCTTGTAAAGACAACCAATCTAGGAGAAGGACAGCTCTGAATTCAGACTGTGGAGGGGGCAAAGAGAAAACTACTCTACTATCCCTTGATAGTGTAGCGGGGCACCTACCAAAATAAAATTATCCCTGAGCTTCTGCAATTGCTGCACAGTTATTGACTGGAGCTGGTTTAACCCACCCTGGGTGAAATGCTTTGACAATAATAAAATAATTCATTGACATCTATTCCTTGTTTCCTAAGGACCATCAAAACTGATAAATACTTTTATTTATATTTTTTAATTTCAAATGTGTTCACATTAGATTCTTTTGGGAAAAAATGTTTTGGATCCAATGTTACGTAACACCAAGATAGAAAGAACTTTGTGCAAGAATGTGTAAAAAAAAAAAAAAAAAACTTTTAGAACACACACACACACACACACACACACACACGTGTGTGTGTGTGTTTATTCTCTATCTATCTCTCTTTCCCTCCCTCTCTCTCCCTCTCATATATATATATATATATATATATATAGATAAACCTAGTGAGCCAGACAAACCTACCTAGGTTTCACCTAAATGGATCATCAGGGAAAGTCGGCTTTCCCTGACAATCCATTTAGGTGAAACCTAGGTAGTTTTGTCTGGCTCACTAGGTTTATCTAGGTCTGCTCTACGGTTGTATTGAGCTCTTTTGTTAGTTAGTTGTTTACTCGTATCGGAGTTTTTTCTTTGGGCTTCAAACCTGCATATGTGCGATTTTTTTCGACAGACATTCATGTTTGTAGCTCTTTCTTTTTTTAAAACCTTTTTTTCCCTCGAGATTGATTTGATTATTGGCAAATCAAAAATTTGAGGGTTTTTTGAAACGAGTATAGTTATTTATATATATATATATATATATATATATATATATATATATATATACATACACACTGTTTGTGAACTCATGTAAAAAGTTTCTTTGTGTATATAATAAACTTTGACCCATACCAGAAACTGTTATCCAATGTTGATTGGAATTATTGGAAAATTGTGTCTCTCACATTATCAATGGAATGTTATTGCATAGAAAACACAATTTGGAATGTAAACATTTTTGTAGACTAACAGAAAACTCTTGTAAATTAAACCCATGACAAAATTTTGATCTTTGGTTCAATTTCAAATAAACTGAATAGATTTTTGTTTCTTAAAATTCTCAAAGTAGCCTATAGGAATGTTTTCAATATGTCTTCAGATTCCATGATTGAGTCTTATTTGTACTCTTGCAATTACTGCCTTTCTTTTAAGCAATGCATAAGTTTTAAGCTTATACACAAGCAACACATTCTTTTTCTTCTTTATAAGGAATTGTTGAGAATTGCCTGAAATTTATATTTCAATCTTGACTACAACTTCAAATAAACTGAATAGATTATTTTTTTAAATTTCCACACATAAACTACAGAAAATTTAAATGATAAAGACAACAATGCATTGTTTGATTAATATCTTTATCTTTATTGTTTTTATTGCATTGTTTCACTCTCTGTGTTCTTCATTTTTTTTTTTTTTTTTCAAATCTTTAATTTACATGGTTTGTATTTTTTGTTCAAGAGCTAGGCTTCAAAGATTCTTGCTGACTGAGAGGATTCAGTAGTCAGTCTGAAGAACATGACTGGTTAAGTATAATAGTGTGCTTACTAATCTCCCCAACAAGTATGCAACAATCTAACTTTTCAGTTATGGAAGGCCATAATGGTTGGCTTTTACTGTCATTTCTCTGTGTATCTTCTAAAATTTCCAGGAGTGTTTCAGTAAAAATGATTATATATTAAAAAGCAAATAAATTGTTATGGTTGTGATATTGACTTAGAATATACAATTCTTCCTTAAACTGCTCACACAATCTCCAATAATCTCTTTTTCATTCACTTTTTTTATATAACAGCAGCAGGACCAAGTTATACTACTAATGGATGTAATCAGATTTATTTGCATAGAAATAACACCTGGCTATTCAATATGAAGCCCCCTACCAACGGCATGTCATTTACAACAGTTCAAGGGCGGGATGGGTTCATGCTTTTCCAAAAGGAGCACTAACATAAAATGAGCACAAATAGTTTCTGGAGTATTATCCATAACTTTATGAAAAAGAGTTACCAACTTATTTAACATTGTTTGGCCTCTCAAATCTCTTTTTTGTTTAATTGCTGTTGTTAATTTAATGTTTCGGCCAATTCATTTTTTCAAACCTCACCAGGTTTATTTCATGCAAACAAAAGAAACATACCTTTTCAGGAAAAAAAAGAAAAATACAAGCTGGCACATTACTATACACATCGACTAGCCTATTTCCACGACATCAGCTATACCAAATATCTAGTCTATTCCAAATGATGCAGGGGTTGGTGTGGGGAGTTCAAATGTCTGTTTTTATCTATAGAATTGCTTAATTCTATTCAGAGTTAAAACCAGTTACCTTTTGTCTCTTCATGAAAAGGAATATGAAAGAATCCTTTTTAAGGAGGTATCACTAACAAAAATTGGAAAATATTCATTAAAATTTTAAAAAGTGAGTACTTACAATTTTTTTTTTTTACTTTCACAACAAAGCTTCGAAATTTGCATCTTGCAAAGAAAAAAAAATATTTTTAATTAATAAAATTTTAATTAAATGGATACAAAGTAAAAATTTTCCCTTGAATCTGCAAAAATCACTATGGTCGCTGATTGACAGAAACTCAGTATTGTAAACAAATAAAAGTAAAAATCTATTAAAATAAAAGTAATTGTAAAATCAAGACAATTTTATGGGAAATAGTTATTTTCATCTTTACTCAGTTTAACTGCACCAAAGAATTTCCAAATTTTATTTAAAAAAACATTAAAAATTGTATTAATATAATATCAGTGACTTGCCTCATTCACAGGCTTGACAGTGAAAGAAATTAGTGTTGACATCTCAAGATTGAATTGTTTCCATTTTAAACTATGGTGGCCTATAATAAAAATCAATATTTTATTTCTTTTTAAACTAATTTTTTTCCTTTAATTATTTTTAAATAGAATAATCATTACTTTCAAAAAGTTTATTCTGGAAAACATTCTATCTCATAAATGTTGATTATAAAGAATGTAAGAAAAACTCAAATACATGAGTTTTTAGGAAAAGTGATTAAAAGTGATTATGATACTTAAAGAAAGTGATTAAAAGTGATTATGATACTTAAAGAAAGGGATTAAAAGTGATTATGATACTTAAAGAAAGTGATTAAAAGTGATTATGATACTTAAAGAAAGGGATTAAAAGTGATTATGATACTTAAAGAAAGTGATTAAAAGTGATTATCATACTTAAAGAAAGTGATTAAAAGTGATTATCATACTTAAAGAAAGTGGGATTATCATATTAAAAGTGATTAAAATGATTATCATACTTAAAGAAAGATTAAAAGTGATTAAAGAAAATTAAAAGTGATTATCATACTTAAAGAAAGTGATTAAAAGTGATTATCATACTTAAAGAAAGTGATTAAAAGTGATTATGATACTTAAAAAAATAAAATTTTCGCTGTGAAAACCTTAAGAAGCAAACTATTTTATTTTCAAAATAAAAAAAAAAGAAGCTCTCTTCTAATTTCTACACAAGTTAAGTATTGAAGCAATTTGAAAAAGAGTTTGATATAGAAGATAAGTGCAAAATATTTTAGCTGAAAAGCAGAAATGATTATGATTCAACTGACTCATACTTAATAATAATATCCTATCAACAGCTGTGTAATATTTGTTAAAATTATTTGAAGAATTGTTCCACAGAATATTTTCTTAATATCTTATATATTTATTTATTAAAGAACGTCAAGTTTTTAAAAACAAAATCTTAGCGTGATACACCTTTTGAAGAATAAATAAATGTTTTTAAGAATATTGCATGATTAAATATTATAGAAAATTACAAAATAATCTCTAAAAAAAGAAATGTCAAAGAAAAAATTTAATTCTTCTGTTACAGACATAATAATTTAATTCTTCTGTTACAGACATAATAATTTAATTCTTCTGTTACAGACATAATAATTTAATTCTACTGTTACAGACATAATAGTATAAATTAAAAGATAGCAATAAAAATGTTCAAAAAAGGCCATAATTTATTTTATTTTTATTTTTTTTTAAATTTAAGATTAAGGCATCCATATCGACTTTTCTTTTGGTTTCTGATTTTTCATTTTTTCATCATTTATTTTTTAAGGACTTTTCTTTAAAAGTTGTCAGCCTCAATGTGAGCCGTGCCTCGATACACAATTGAAAATCATCAAATTAAAAAATAACATTGCAATCATGTGAAAAAAATATTTTTCTCTAAAATATTGAAGAAAGGTTACTTAAAAAAAAAAATATTCTCTTTTACATAAATATCAAAAATTTTATTTAAATCCAATAATTAAATGAATTTAAGAAGAGTTTTAAAGTCGATGTGTTTTTATGACCTAAAAAAATTAATGTTTTTATAACTCCAGTGTTTACACAAAGTTAACAGCATTTTTAAATGCAAATATTTCTGATTCTACTTAAAATCTAAAAATAATATTTATATCAGATATACCATTCTTTCAGCTTTTGATTAGTAGAAAAAATAAATGACCATAAAATTGTTTTATGAATGTTCCATAGCTTTTTTTTTTTTTTACTCAAATGTTGTCCAGTTTTCCCCTATGAAAATTGGAGAGAGATACATATTTTTAAGAGTATAACTGAGATATTAATTTCATAAAGCTAAATGCTTAGTTTGAAGCTTATATCCTTTGTATTATTTTTGGCTTATGACTACAACACAATGCTTGTAAAACCTGATGAGAATTTATGCTAAAAGTATTCTTCCTAATTGTTTTCTCTTTCTGTCCTTAAAAAATGTTAACAAATAAAAAATTAAATGCATACACTGACTTTTTAAATTTATCATAAAAAATTTAAAACTTAATTTTTGAATTATTTCATTTTTAATTTTTGAATTATTTCATTTTTAATTTTTGAATTATTTCATTTTTAATTTTTGAATTATTTCATTTTTAATTTTTGAATTATTTCATTTTTAATTTTTGAATTATTTGGACCATTAGTCTATTAGTGAGTAAACAATGTAAATTGGAAATAAAGAATAAACTTCAGGCAAGATTTGAACTTTTACTTCAGGAAGTCTGCCTATATAAGTATAAATTGTCAAAAAATGCATATAATTCTTTTAGGACCATTGTTGCCTTGTAACTGAGTTTCAATGCAAGCAAGCAGATACTCTCTACTAAAAAAAAAAAAAAAATTGGTGCAATACAGTCTTCCAGTTAATATTTCTTATCCACCTTTTTTGACTGAGCCGATATATTAAGCTAAACTGAATAAAAAAAAAAGAAGAAATGACCAGGATTTTGAATGCTGAGTTTTAAAGCATCAGATTTTCATCACTTTAAAATACAAGATCAATGCACTATCTTCCTGTCCATATTACCCTCTTTATTTGATCTTGTGTTACATTAAGCTAACTAAATATTATTAATAAAGTAGTGACTTGCTTGGTGGCTGAGATAGTTGTGGATTCCTTGCTAGTGGTCAGTGTTCAATCCTAGGTAAAAATCTTGTATTTTGAGTGTTGGATTTATGATAGGAAGTTTTTCCACAATTGGAAAATTGGTGCAACACAGTCTTCTCTCTGCCAGTATAGGCAAATATCTTCTATGATCTTGTGATACATGAAGATCCAGTTTAGTTAATAATAATACAGTAATTTTGTATCCAACTATATTGTAGACGGTCATGAAATGAGTGCAAATTCACAGATATTTGTTGTTTATGCTTTGTATAGAACAAGTCAAGTGATTTTATTTTTAAAACCTTTTTACAAGGTAATCAGTTTATTCAGGATACATTTTGTCCTTAAAATATTGTTTTTAAAAATTAAATAACAAAATTTTATTTCTAAAAATAACTATGATGAAAGACCTTAAAAGATTTTTTTTTTAAATTTATTTAAAGAATATATGTTTGTATTTGTTATTATTTAACCACAACTTCCTTTGCAAATATACCACTTATTACTGACCACCAGTGTGCAATTCTTGGGCTAAAACATTAATTTACATTATGTCGTAGTATTTAATCGATTGATTGTTGTAAAGCAAAAATCAGTTATTCTTTTGTCCAATTTCTTGAGAAAGAATTTATATCTTCATTTCTTGGCTGTTGGGGATTTTAATGCTTAGGAAACAAGAGCAGAGCATTCAATTATTGCTTAATATGATCTTAATACCTGAACCTCATTTCATAAAGCAGAATTGCAAACTTTATTTTTTTTAACCCCCAGCATATTGAAGAAGGCACTAAAATTCCCAAAGTAGGCCATCACTTTCTTAGGATGAGATTTTTATTATTTACAAATGAAGTTTAAGTTCAATAACTAAATTTGGAATCATTTTGTTTTTTATAAAAAAAATAAAAAAAAAAATAATATTTTAATATTTGTTTGTAATTTCCCTTAATTGCCATCAGTTAATTTCCAGTTGACTGATAAGTAAACATTCAGAATGAATTCCTTAGTCATAGATTTTTATTACTACATTAAAATAACAAATATATATAAAATGACATTTATAGCTTTCAACTGCCATGTTATCTTTAATTTAAATAGATCATAATTGAACAGATCAGTAAAGCTGAAAATAAGCAATTAAGTCATTAACAATGGAGAAAGACAGCAAACATAAGTGTCATCTTTTCACTTGATGACTCAGGTATTTATACAATTATACAGCATAATACATATATATATATATATATATATATATATATATTAACTCACTAAGTAATGTAATGACTAAGCAAATTAATAAGTATAAATAGTCATATTTATACTTAATAATTTGCTTAGTCATTATTTTATAGCTTGGTATTTCTTTTCTATATTCACTATATTGTACTCATTTGAGTTAGCCACTTATTTCATTGCCACCTACGGTGGTTCCATCTACCAGTTAAGCGAGATACTACTTCAATATAAACTGTAGTGAACAACAATAGCTGAAAGAATAAACAGTTACATCTCTAATTTAAATTAAGGGAGAATAAAAAATCTATAGCTATAACAGTTCCATCTACCAGTACTGCTTCATCTGTGTATGGGATTTGCACATTGTTGGTGAAGTTCATAGTTTCTGAATGCCAAATTAGTTTTTATTTATTATTTCTATAAGTGTGAATAGGAAATACAAATAAGAGCTTTAGTTGAGATTTTGACCTGATTCAAACAAAGTTGGTCTCATTTCAATACATGCCATGGATGGTTGGTGATTTAAAAAAAAAAAACAAAAACAATCTAATATCTTAATTTGACAACCTGAATTTCTGGACATCAAATAGGGGCCATTTTTATTTATTAAAAAATAATGTTTATTCTCAGTTACAAAATAAAGGAAGGGAAATATTTTTTCTTTTCATTGCAATGTTTTTGTTTTGTTGTTTTTTTTTCTTCATTCACCTCTAAATTGTTTTAAAATAAAAGTGTGATCATGTCAACCCCTCACCCCCTCCACAAACACACACTCACTTCCCCTGATGAGAAAGCTAATTTTATTGTGCAAATTCTTACTTGTGGAGGATGGATGGATGGTATTGACTTAAAGGCCACTCCATCCACCATCGCAAAACTCTAGTGATTTCTTCTTCTTTTTCTTTTTCTTGTTTTTTGCAAGGTCCAAGTGCCAATCAGGGTAGAGGGTTACTGAGTTAGATTGGAAGAGACAGTGGGGAAGTAAGAGTATATTATGAGGGCAAGTAGGTTATGTATCTGTTGACCCCCTGGAAAAGAGACCAAGATTGTAATTCTCTTCAGAGTTTGTTCCACAAATTAACAGTTATGGGGAAGAAGCTGTCAAAGTGGAACTTCCTCCTTATCAAAGGAACGCAAAGAAATGGGGGATTATGGAGAATAATTCTTCACCCACAAGGCTGCATAAGTACTTTTGAACTCTATCAAGGCTGACAAGTGAGGATTGTGCAACACCAACCCAGATTTTGATCCGATCTGATTCTTATAATGATAGAGCAATGGAAGTGGGAATTATGTATTTTCTGGAGCCATACAAAGTACCGACCATTCTTCCAGCATCTTTTGTGATGGCACTGAATATACCCGTTGTGTTTGGGTGCAGGAGTTAGCTTTACACCCAGTAGACGTTCGAGGATATGGCCACTCATCAGGATTGGTGCAGTGTTTATGAAATAAAATACTTTTAGGGAGTTTCTTTTCAAAAGAAACCTTATCTTCTTTAACAATTCCATATAAATAGAATGAAGTAAAATGTTTCCCCAGCTGAATAGAAAATAATTCTTCATTTAATAATTACAAAAGCAATTTTCTTTCTAAGTAAAAGGGAGAAATAAAGAAATATCATTGTTATCGAGTGAGTATTTTAAAATTCAATTTTTAATCTAAGAAAAAAAATGATTCACTTATAAATGTTTGGATAGGCACATAATCAAAATTCTTTTTATTCTTAAAATGATTTTCTATACATTTCTATAGTAAAACCATTAGCAATGAATTTTCCTTCTATATATAATTGCCAAATTCTGATAGTAATGCTTACCTTAATTCCTGACTATTGACAATTCCTCTCTTCCAGATCTTCAACACATACAGATTAAATGCTGAAACAAATTTAATGTCAATAATTACAAAATTCAATATTTAATCATTATTCTTTATTATTAGAGGGAAGAATGATTTCCATATATTTAATAAACCCTAACTTATATGTATGTGGAAAATGAAATTAATAAATAGAATTAAAATACTAGCCAAAAGTGTTTATTCTTTGTATTAGTGCATGAAGTCTGTCTCATATCCAGATATCTTGACAAAATCTCTCTTCACTGGTATGCCACAACATTTGGCAGAAAACAAACTGTTGGTTGATGACTAATTTGATAAACAACTTTCTGAAAATTAGCCACATAGGAGCAGCAGCAAAACTCCTCCCCACACACACACACAAATGTTCTTGACCAGACCAAAAAGGCATTTTAAAACATTTTGATGCTTGGTCATTCAGTCAGACTTTGGCACGTAGGTTGAACCAAAAACTTTACAGCTCCCCCTTTTTATATAGATATATAAACAAAATAAAATAACAAAATCATAATCCTATCATACAAGCCACACACTTGTATGTTTGTGTGTGTGTATGTATATATATATATATAATATATATGAAATGACAATTGGAAAAAATCTTACATTTTGCCGACGCGTTTTGTCTTCCGACTTTTTCAAGGCAAAAATGAAATCGAAATGTTTTTGTTGTTATAGTTACATTAAAATTCAAAATTAAAAAGATAGACGCTTGTGTCTAAGCCTTTTTTCTGGTTAACGCGTCGGCAAAATGTAAGATTTTTTTTCCAATTGTCATTTGATACCAATCTGTCTTGTCCACAGAATTCATCTGGGAATTTAACTATATTGTCGACATGGAAAAAAAAATAATAATAATAATAATCCCTTACTATAAAGGTAATTTACATTAACCAGAAAAAAGGCTTAGACACAAGCGTATATCTTTTTAATTTTGAATTTTAATGTAACTATAACAACAAAAACATTTCGATTTCATTTTTGCCTTGAAAAAAAGTCGGAAGACGAAAACGTCAGCAAATGTAAGATTTTTTTTCCAATTGTCATTTGATACTAATCTGTCTTATCCACAGAATTCATCTGGGAATTTAACTATATATATATATATATATATATATATATATATATATATATATATATATATATATATATATATATGCCAAGAAATTTTCTCATGCATTTGTTCTCAAACAGTTGGATCCTTTTCTCTGTTTCTGCCAACAGTGTCCATGATTCACATCCATATGGGAGAATGGAGACTACAAGTGATTTGTACTGCTTCATAATACTTTCAGTTTTGTCAGCCACCAGGAACCTCTTCTCACTACTGTCAAACAAAAAAAAAATGCTGTGGTTTGGACACATTACAAGGCACAACCACCTGTGCAAGACTATTATGCAAGGTACTGTTGAAGATGAGCATAGGAGAGGACATCAACATAAAAACTGGTTGGACAATGTCAAACAATGGACAAGTATGACTATACCAGAATTGCTGATGGCTACCATTAATAGACAATTGTAGAGCAGATTCAGTGTGGCTTCTGCATTCGAATCCCTCTCCCATGATTACAAAAGTCAAGGGGATGATGATGATGATATGTGTGTGTGTGCAAAAGCAGTAGCCATTGTTAGCTCATTGCTTTTAAAAATTTCATTCTAAATTTCTTCTGTGACATCCATGACTGCCCTATTCTCTATCTATCTCATTTCTGTATCAGCTACCTGTTTTTTTTTTCAACTGCATTTGCTAATCATTTGGCATCAATGAAGCAATCTTTTGCATCATTTGTTATCATTTCTTCATCCTATGGGTCTTGCAAACTTCCATTATTATCATTTAAACACCTCTATATTATTTCGTATTTTTTCTGTTCTCTGATCTATGCTGACATCTCCCCCCGCTTGGAGTGTCAACACATTTACTTGCAATGGAGCTATAAGTATGCCTGCCTCTGACCAAATTTCCACTTACATCATAATACTGTCGTACATGGCCTACTAGATGGTGTATTTTTTTTATTCAGTATCACCCTAAGCAAGGCAGTACAGCCACTAACAAGCAAGGTGCTATAGGGTGTGAAAGAATTAGGAACAGGAACATTAGTAATGAAGAGAAAGAGCAATCAGGAGGACAGTAGATAATGATTGACATTGCATTTAAGCTTTTGCAAATTAAATTTGGCTGGAAAGGCGTTCCACATACGAGAAATGCAAGAAAAACTCAGCACAGAAGTTATGGCTACATCTAGCTCGATCAACTGTAAATTGATGAGATCTCGCTGCCAGTCAAGTATTGCACTTAAATCCATACAGCCATACATGCAAGGGATCATCTGAACAATTACCATGAAAGTATTTATAAAAAAGGCACAGAGAAGTGGCCTTACAGCAGTAGGCAAGTGACTGAAGCCAAGCTGCCAGATCAGGACCAATAATATTGCTGATTCTTCTTTGGATCTTCTCAAGGATCTCCAGGGGCACTGGACCATACATGACAGCAATATTCTAAGGATAGATGAATGATGGATTTATAGATATGCAAGATTGATTCCAGAGAGAAAAATTGTCTCACCCAACACAACAGTAAACCATGGATGTTTACCATCAACTAAAAAATCAGTATGGTAGAATTTAATTTTCCATCATTGATAAATATTAGTGAGTAAGCATATTCTAAATTAAACAAGTTGGGGGTAGGGGCTGACTAAAAAAAGTTAGATAATTAAGTAGCAATGGAGAAGAGAAAATATTAAGAAATAAAGAAGGAATGATAAGTGAAGACATTGGAGACAAAACCAACAAAAGAAAAACAAAATACAAAAAAAAAATTATCCAATAATAACAACAAAGAGTTAAACATTTACAAACAACATCATGGGTTGTGTAGGTGGAGATGGTAGGAGGTGAATGGTTCTGAATCTGATTTGTGAATGGTGGTACCAGGGTGGTGAGCCATCTGTTACTTGGCAGGGGTGGGTGGGGTGGTATTTGAGGTGAAGGCTCTTTTAAATGGCAATCTAACATCACTATTTTTTTGTCGGGGAAGGGGTCCTTTATCAAGAAATTAGAGTCAAAATACTAGTTACTAAAAATAAAGTCTCTCACAAACAAATACCAAACTTCACATAATATATATATATATATATATATATATATATATATATATATATATATATATATACACACACACACACACACGTGTGGATATATATATATATATATATATATATATATACGCAGATGCACAAGTGTGTAACTTGTATATGATACTGAAAATGTTCTCACTTAGACCTACTCCTTAAAATCTGACCAAATATCAAAAAGATTTTTTAATCTTTCTTGACTGAGCCGAAAATTTCTCAGCACCCCTTATATGCATCTATTTTATATGACTTTATGACACAAAGGTTATTCAATTTGCTCCCTCAGCACCATCACCACCTTCAGCCATCTTCTGAAATGATTTGCTGTTGATTGTGTGACCCATTTTCTACTTAGGGTGTGATCAGGTTAACACTGAACCCTCCTTCCCCTTCTGTCCCAACTCCAATTGACTGACCCCCTTCCTAACCCCTGCTGGCCACCTGTGTGTTTACATTCAGTGTGAGCAGGGGTTGTGTCCTTCTGTGCTATTTGATCTAATCATATTGACAATGTCAGTTGTGTGAAACAATTTTCATTTCTGTTTCCTACTGAGTGAAGATGAGAAACTGTTTACAGGATTACAAAAACCTCTCAATTCTGCTATGCCTTGGAGCAGTAGTTAGCAACTTTAGTATCACTGACCAAATATCCCCCCACTGTGTGACAAGTATGATCCTCAGTTATAATATCAGGGCATTTTTCTGTCAAGCATACACAAACCTATATGGAGCAACAAAAACCTCACAAAAGGCTCAACAAAACTATTCTATGGTGCTAAATCTGCATCTCACTACTCCATTAGCACTTTCATCAGCATTGGAATGATTTAATAATCGAGATTTTAAATTCAGCCAAATTCACAAATGTTGAAGCCATGCTGCAAAAGTCACAATTGCAGTGGATTAACCCACGTTTGGCAATGACAGGGGAACAGCATCTCTGAAGGACCCTCCTGTTCAGAGAATTAGTCTCTGGTACATGGAGAAGTGATATCCCCACTGAAGTGATACAAACATTCCTTGAAAAGAACCCTCATCTCCTGTAAATTCAATCCAGAGGCAGCCAACTGGATTTACAGGATTGATAAGGTAGCTTTTCTTACTAAATCAAGCCAAAGAATAAAAGAGGCAAGTCTGCAAGTGTGGAGCCTCTGCTGGCTGCCAAACCTTCTCCTGGAGTCACTGTGATAATGTATGCTTCTCTTGTAGAAGCCTCATAAACCATCTTCATTGTTTCTGATTCTATTCAGAAATACATTTATGATGTATACAACTGAAATGTTAGTGTTAACATGGCTGTTGTCCTAGAAAATCTCTAAAACTATCAAAGTAAATACGATCTAAAAAATATTTTATTTTACAAGACAAAAAAAATGTTTCCTTTTTATCTTCAAATATTTTAATGGCCTCTAAACTTTAGTTACATATCTCACTTGGATATTGGTGGACTTTGAATGCAAATAAATTCACTCTGCTTGGAAGACTGATGCAACATAATTTTCATACCTCAATTTCCTTCAGTTTGGCCTTTCAGTGGATGAAAGTTAAGCTCAGTAAAGATTGATATGTGATTATAGATAAGCATATATATATAGGTTTTGAATTTTGATTCTTTAGGTAGACAGGTCCACTGCAACTAACCTTGTGCCATACTTAGTAAATATTGACATTCATAAGGAAGGATCAGTTTCTCTAAAACAGTAAATGATTTACCATGCTGGCTTGATTACACCACAGTGAGGTACTCCTGTTCTCTTAAACTTAGTCTAACATGGGATTGCCATGTGTCCCATATATATCGGACATGTCCTAGATTTAAAAATTTCATCCTGTCCTGTCTAGACTGACTTCAACAAGATATTTTTTTAATAAATTGTTTTTATTCAAACCAGATGACCATGTCATCAATATTTTTCAGCATATAAATTGGTCCTTCTCTCTAGTAATATTTTATCTTAATTTAAAAATGGTAATGTTGATGCTAATTAGAAATCATTTGGATTTAAATTTGAACAAGGTCTCTTATATTTCTATTTGGAAATGTAACAACCCAAATCTTGCACAAAACCTAAATTATCAAACACATCCAATAAGAGTCAAATTCACTGTGAAACTAACTTATTAACTGTTGCTCTGTGGGAGGTGTCCATAAACTTACCAACATCATAGCTTGGCTTGATTTCAGAAAATTTTCTATCGATCTTTGTTTTTTTGTTTGTTTTTTCAATTTGTTTTCATGTGACTTCATTAATTTCCATGTTTTGCTGGGCATCATACATGCATTTATATGTTTATTACTTTTTATGCAGATTGTCAAAGTGAAGAACATATCTGGTTTCTTCCTGTTTAAATAATTTCTCACATACAACGAGAAAATAGTTTATTTTTGCATATAATCATTGGAAAGTCTGAACTAATTGTCAGTTTTCAAGTGACATTAGTTTATCATTGAAAATCGGTAATTTGCAAGCAGTGAGGAATTTCACTCCTGGTGGATGTTGAGTGGGGGGGGGTCCCAGATTGGCAGATTCATGCTGTTAGAATATTGACCTTTCTACAAAGTACAATTCTGCAATGTACCTTTTAAAATCGGGCAATCTTGGCAGAGGGTAATAATGACATTCTGAAATATGTGCAGGGGTGGGGAGGTGCGTGAACAAAGCAGAGGTTCAGAAGCACTGATTTAAATGAATTTAGAAGCCAGTGTCAGATCTGGACTTGAAGAAAGGGAGGGGGCAGATTAAGGAGGGAACAACTATGTCAGTTGTTTTAGCCAATCAAAAGCTGTTGTCTATAAATGCTGTCCATTTATGTGAGGAACTGTTTAAGAGTGACAACAACAATGTAACAGTTGCTTTAATTGTACAGATGAACCAAAATGTCAAAATATTACACTCATCTATAATTCATCATGGTTGATTATATAATATAATATGATTATATAATTAGCATGGCTGATGCTAACCTTCAGAAGAGTGATTCATTGTGCCTTTTTGGACTAACCTTTTCTGCTTACCAGAAGTGGAAAGATTCTATTGAATCAATTGTGAAGTCTGCTGCTAGGAAACTTGGTCAACTGTGTCATTCTAGATAATTTTTCTCACCAGAATTTATCATTCATTCTTGCTTTGAATACTGCAGTCACATCTGGTCTGGTGCTTCTGCTATATATTTAGAGATTCTTGATAAAATCCAAAGAAGAATTTGAAATGTTATTGATCCTGACCTGGCACCTCAACTTCAGTCACTTTCCCACTGCTCTAATGTAATTTCTTCATGCTGTTTCTATAAATACTTTCATGGTAATTGTTCTGATAAACTTTCTTCTATGGCACCGAGACTTCATAAATTTAAGCACACTACTAGATTGACAGCAAGGTCTCATAATTTTAGAATTGAAATGGCAGCTAGATGGAACCATAAGTACTACATTAATAGTTTATTCTATCGCATTTACCATTTGAAGAACTCTCTTCTGACTCCTTGCTTCCCAGTTAACTTTTATCTTCAAAACTGTCTTCTTAATTCCTGTTCTTTTATTGTTCTTTCTCTTTAATAGGATTTTTTTCTCATATTCTCTAACATCCAGTAACCCCTTGTGTCTTAGTGCTTTGCTTGAGATGAAATAATTGAAAAAGAAAAAATTTAAGTCCTCACTTTGACTTTTGATTCTGATGAAATTTACTCTAAACTCCACACAATGCACAGTGATTTTTTGAAGATATTTAATTACAAAGTTAAGCCAAATGTTATTTCTAGGCTGGCCTCTAAAACTTAATAAGTGCAAACCTGAAAAAGGAAGGGGTCTTTATTTGCATCAATTATTTTCTCCTTTTCTGTGATAACAGTCTTCACCAACTCAGTACCACACTTGACAATTGAGTTATACCCAAAAGTATATTAATTGCAAATGAAAGTAATAATTGACATTGACTAAGCTTAATTTGACACAAGGTTACAATTGTTGAGTCCTTTTCATTGAAGAAGAAACATTATGAAGAGCTTGTCAGGTTAATCACAATATTATAATGGTGTATTGATTTACAGAAATTAAATTCAATGGTAAAATGTTTTTACCAGCCACAGTGAAAATTTTCTCCTTTATTGGTACAATCAAATAAAGAATATTAATGAAATAGAAACATTTACAATCTGAATTTGTAGAGAAATCTTATGAAATGAGAGGGTTACTCACTGTGTGCTCTCGGTAAAAGCTGACACAAACCTCTCAGTCTGAGAGAGATGGAGACATTTAGAGGACCCTAATTCTGAAATTTTCAAATGTCCAAAATAAAAATAAAAAAGTCTCAAGTGTTTATTCTTTGTCATTTATAAGCACATTTTACAAGTTTCACATTTCTAGCATTGCTTGTCTTTTGAAATGATTACCTGGCTTATGTTGCCAAATGCCATTTCCTGAGTTAGAAAATAAAATAAACATCATTGTCAATTAAAAATAACATTCTCACTTTTTTTATCCTCTGTAGTCAACCTTAAGTCCAGTAAGACCAGGAATCCTTTGGAATAGGTTTTGCTATGGACACTTTTGAATAGGTTGGCCTGTGGAAAAGGAAGTTAGGACTATTTTGAAATAGATTCAACTGCAGATATGAGTGGTTAGTGGGTTAAAAACAAGACATGCTATTTCATATGATGACAAGAGACCATTAGCAGTATCTAAAATGCATATTCTTTTGTTGTCGGGAAGTGTTGCTTAGTGGTTGAGATAGTTGTTGTTTGAACCCAAAGTAAAAGCCAAAATTTAGGAATAATGATTTTACACAAAGATAAAGCGTTTCCAACTTGGAAGATTAACACAATCTTCCTCGTATCACACTTATTCCCTCTTATGCTTGCTACCCTTAGTGCTGATGTAGTAGTATCCATTAGTACTTTTTAAATAAGATAATACCCTGATAACTAATTGTTATATTAAGTTTCAGAAAAATCAGGGTACTTGATGAGTGAGATAGCATTTGAAGTGTTAGACTGGCTATTGAAATTAAGCAAAAAGCAATTATTGAAAAAGTCAATATGATTTAGCAAAAAATATTAATGCTTAGACCCGACTTCATCATTAACCATTTTATTTGGCATTCATTTTAATAATGATTATATTTCCCAGTGTTGTGGATGCTCCCTCTTCAAGAATATACACCTGTTTTGAAGACACATCATAAATTAAGTCTTTTTTTTTTTTTAAGTAACCTTTGACCCATAGAGTAGAGGGTAAAATTTCCAGTTTATTTCAATAACAAAATAGCATCTGTAATGCTGCAGAATACAGTAATTGTTGATCATGATCCTGTATTGGGATAATGAGATCATTTCAGTGCATATGCAATTATTTGAATAGTTGTGCCCCAACTTTGAGAAGGTCAGTCTATTTTATTTGTATTTGATCCTTCCATATCCTGCTTCTGCTATATATCTCTTACTCACAAACTATCAAGTTGAGTTCATGCCTATTTTTTGATGGCCCTTGCAATTATCTGCCTTCAATACATTATGTCAAAAATGATGATTCATGACAATTCAGTTGTATTTATTTCATTTGTCCTGGAATCTAAAGCAAAGAAAATAATAATAAAAAAAAAAAAAAAAAGAAAGAGAGAAGATGTGGAGAGAGGATGACCCGATCTACATTCGCAATGTTAAAGTTCATTGAAATGTGATAGGCCCCTCACCCCTCCCGAGAAAAATCACCACTCCCGGTTCACAACTTCTGTGACATTTCTTTCTTTACTTTTATTTTATAACAAGTGTCAGTACTTGTATTTTCTGCTCTAAAAGTACTTTTAACAAACATGTTGCTTTGTAAAAAAAAAAAAAAAATTATGTTTAATGTTGGCACCAAACTTCTTTTTTTTAACTACATTAATCGTCTTTTTTGACATTTCAATATATTACACACATTTTTTATTATTATTAATGATAAAACTTGAGAATAGCAAAATCTCACAGAGTAGCAGTAGGTCAGCTTATTTACAGAACAACTTTTGATAAAATTCTCAGTTGAGTTAGTCCCTGATTTGTAACCTTTAGAAAAACTATGACTTTCACACTGTTATCAAATATTTCATGGATTTCTCATTATTTTTTTTTATATTAGTTGAAAAAAAATTCTAAGAGTAAAAAACGACAACATCCAAAATGACCTGTTTTGATGACGTATAAGATACAAGTCCTGCTTTAAACCACTTGGACCAATTGTTCCCCATACACCATAACACCATAATCTACTTTCATCTTGTCAAATACACACAGGCACTACAAATGCAGTTTATTATTATTATTTTACAGACAATATCAATGATTTTAATTTTCTTCTGAATTCTTAAAAATCATTAATGTTTTTTTGGAATGTTTATACTTTTTTTTTCCCCCCCATAATTTCTAATAAAGGCATTACAGCATATATATATATAACGGGTGCAACTGATAAATTGTCACCATTTTATATTTTTAATTTTGTGCATGCACATTGTTTGTCTTTGATTTTGTCGACTGCACAGTATAGTAGGGTCAGTTGGGCACCATTTGTGAGAAAAGGAGCACCATGGCACAATTCATTCCACCAGAAATTTGGAAACAGCATGCCATACTGCTTGGCATTTGAGCCAGAAGCTCCAATACAAACATTACAGAGTGTTTGGATGTCAATCTGAGGATAATGCAGAGGATTCGGAAAGAGTTGGATGAGTCTAATAGTGATTACAAAGGTATGGCAGCTTGGTAAACTCACTCTGATTGTTCTGATAAGAAAAGAACTCCTGAATTTTCTGTTGAGAGCCTCAGGCTCAACATGAAGGACTTTATCAAGTGCCTTGTGGAGGTAGTGCTGCCCTGGTCAAGAAGGTGGCTGCTGGAAGACCCTATGTCTGATAACAGGACTCTGCACCATGCCACACAAGCAGTAGTATCCAGTCATGACTGTTAGACAATTTCTGCAACCACATCATCCCTTACATTTGGCCACCTAACACCCCAGACTGCAACCCCCCTTGATTATTATGTGTGGGGTGCAGTTGAGTGAGAGACTAACAAAATTCCTTGTTACACCAAAGATTATGGCAGCATTCACCAATTTAAACAAGGAGACCATCCAAAAGAGTTGCAGGAGATTCCAAAGTCATCTGGAGGGTGTGGGTTAAGCCAATGGCAATTTTATTGAATAAATTTACTCTTTAGTATTTGATAATATATTTGTGTAATTTTGGTAAATATATCTGTTAAAATGAGATGTCAGTGTTATTTTGATTTTTGCTTAATTTGGTGACAAGTTACCCATCACACCCTGTACATACATGCATACATAGTCATGTTTGTTGAGATAGAATTTGGATTATTCTCTCACATTGCAAGGTGGGTCCTGCTTAACAGAGGATCTCTCATAATGATTTGAAGCAAAGTTTTACAAGGCTGGATGCTCTTCCTGATGCTCAACTCAGACATATACCATAGTCCAAGTACCCCAAGTGTTTTTATAGAGACAACATCTTTAGGATGTAATGTTATCAGTCCTGATCTAGCATGTTGACTTTAGTCCCTGTGATGTGACTTCCCTCTATCTTTTCTATAAATATTTTCATGCCAATTGTTCTAATAAGCATTCTTCCTTGGTACATGAATTTAAGTGTACTACTAGATTGGCAATTAGGTCTCATTGTTTTACTGTTGAAATAGTGAGATGTAACCATAAATTTTATTCCGACTCTCTTACAGTTTCTTGATTCCCTGCCACCTACAATCTTCAAAACGTTAAATGCACACCAATCGCCATCTTCCATTTTTCCTGTTCTTTTATTGTCCTTTCTCCTCACTAGTCTTCTCAACCTCTTTCATTCCCAGTAACCCCCTTGAGTCCTAGTGGCATTATCATCTTGCTTGGGATGAAATGATTAAAAACAAACAAAAAAAGAACAAAGAAAAGGCAAAATGATTTTATAGTTTTGATAGCAACTAACATAAATCAACAATGAAATTAATCAAAGTATTAATCAAGTTGGTAAATCAATCCAGCTAGTGGAACAAATGCAATAGAATTTTTGAAACAAGACATTTCTTAGTTACACAATCCAATCACGATAAAGAAAATAACATTTGTAATGTAAACAATTAAAATATGATCAAGAAACAAAGATTAAGTTCTTAAATGGCATTAGAAGAACAGAAAAACATGGTGCCAATAAGTAACTTCCAAATGGAGTGGCTGACTCAATAGCTTATCTCAAAATAATGAGCAGGGCTTTAATATATTTTCTTTTTAATCCAGAGTGCTGATGTCTTTGTACGGTTTTCATCTTTTACAGTTCCACCACAAAATGTACACGGCTATAATTCCATGCAAAGAGTACTCATTACTTTCTGCAGTCATGCCCTTATAAGTTTTATTAATCATAGTGAAATAGAAGAGTTATATAAAAAGAACATTCAAAACTTCTTAATTAAGTAATTATATAAATATTTAATAAGCTTAGTGTGGCACAAGGTCATAATTGTGCAAATTGAAGGACCAATCAGATTAATGATCCAAGAATTCAATTTCTATTTTAGAATTAATAAAAGTCATTTACTGCAAAATTGCTTTTGCAGATATAATTTTCATTGTTGAGTAAAATGTTAAAGGTTGGTATTTACACACATGACGGATCTTTGCCTGTATTTCTCCAAATGACAATGAACATAAAATATACTTTTAGTCATTATCTTACTGACTAAAAGTATATTTTATATAGCTTTATAAATAAACTTATTGTCTAAGTTTCTGGGATGAGGAGTTATGATTATCTACATTCTGACTAATGTCCTTATCTTTGTTGTTGTTATCATCATAATGTTTTTAGTTTTTACAGAACAATAGCCGATTGGATTAAAGCATTGGTCCATGACTTTGGTAATAATTGTGACTTTAATCTTTAGTACAGTCTTTGAACCAGGGCAAATGGTGAACAATAACTGAGTTGTACTAAATACAAACAAGATGAGATATCCCTTGACATGGACAGCAAAATGAGGACATTCTAATCCCCTAGATTAAATAAAATGTTCAGTTTGAAATTCTCTGGAGATTTAGAGATGTCTGAAGAAGGCCAGAGGAGACAATGGCTGAAAAATGATAACAAAGATGAGGACATTGGGTTCTGTTTATTGTTTTCATGTTTTTCTTTCTTCATTGATTTGAAGTTAAAGCCAAGTCTTAGAAAATGCACTATGCCGGCAATTAATGTATGTATTCATTATAATGGGGGTGCTGAAAAGTTCTCAGCCTGACTAAAAAAGACCAAAAAAAAAAAGCCTGATGATTGGTCAGATTGTGGGAAAATGAATCAGCCCAAGAATTGTGTGATGCATGCATAGGCAACCATGTCTCTTGACTATTCATTGTTGATAATGCCAGAATTCCCACAGGAGGTTGCCATTATGTGTAATAGTAGACTGTTCACCAACTGAGACTATGGGATCCAGTCTGTCCTGACATTTACCTATAGCTGGTGGGAGAAAAGATGGATTCATACCTTTCCCAAGAGTATTTGTGCATAAGTGAATGTAACAAACGTGATTGGAATTTGAACACAGCTCTCTAATTTCTCATTCTGAACCACTATCCATTTCACCACCCATACATCTCCCCTCATCTATCACTAGGCAATACATTTCTACAACAGAAACCTCTTTCTTGGATATACTGTATTGAAACAAGTCAATAGAACAAGTCTATGCCATAACTACTGCATACCCCCACCATCAATCAGTCAGTCAGTCAGTCAGTCTCTATGCAAGATATTCAACACCTACTCTTGAGTGAAACCAGTTCTGATTGTTCTACTTGAGTGCACGCAATAAAACCCAGCATAATGTATTGCACATTGTGCTTAGAACCCAAATTGTAAAAGGGCATATTAAATGTGCTAAATCTATTATCAGCCAATAGGTTTGCCTAACTTTCTCTGTTGATGGTGATCTATACAGCTGAAGCAATATGGTGATCTTCTGTCAGTAGCTGCTGTTCTGAATTATAATGGCATTTCAGGATATAACTGAATAGGAGAAAAAATACTTTAAGAGGTAAAAAAAAAAAAACCTGGAGGTTGGTCACCCTGCAATTTTTTACTGTTACTCGTTTGGAGGGACACATTACCTACATTCCTAGTATTCCTTGAAAGTAGTTGTTTATTTTTAAACTTTATAAATTCACTGAGTTGTAGAAACAGTAACCATAATCATATAAATATAAATATGTGAAAACTTCATTAAATGTTATATCAAAACAGAAGAGGTGCAAGTTGGCACAATGGTTATTAGCATGAAAAATGGAATCAATAGAATGGATTCAAATTCCAGTTGAACCAGTTCATGTAGACTTTGGCTTAATAGCCTTAAGAATAGCCTTAATTCCCCTGTGTTCTGTTCCATTGTCAGATCTATTGACAAAATTTTTCAGCACTGACATGCCACAATGTTTGAAGAAAAAGACTACACTTGGGCAGATTCACTCTCTCTTCCTAAAACTATTCTCAATGATTTTGAATTGGCATGAACCAGAAAGAGACTGTATTTTGTCCAAGACTAACCAAGAACACTTCAAAGCAAAACCTTTCTTTCCTAAATCAACTCTAGTTCAATACCACATTGTTAAAATACTCAAAGAGTAAGAAACTAACTTTCAATGGCTTTTGAAACTAACATTTATATTCTATGAATAGTCTCTTTCTTCCAATTAATGAATATTATATATCTAATCAATATTTTGTTACCTCAGACAATCCTGGGAAACCCTGACAGGTTATTCTGAATTTGATAAATTATCATTTCAAATCCATATGACTATTCATTGCTGTTTTTTCTATGCTGCAAAGACTTTGGCCGAAAATTTCAATGGCAAATTTTTATATCCAAAGTTTCTCAAAACAAAATTACAGAAAAAAGTTTTTATTCTGATAACAAGAGAGAAAAAAAAACTTAATCTCGTGTTTTAATTAATTGCCATTATTCTTCTCTTTTCTTGAAAGAGACTTTTTCTAATCACACAAAATATTTGAATAGAAATCTGCTTCTTTTTCTCAGAAGTCTACATACCTGCTGATTCTTAGTCATGTTGATGTTGGATATTATGGGCTTAGGTAACACGATGAAATATCAGACACACTCAATCATTCAACAGGCTAATATAGAGTAATGAAGCCCATAAAAGTGAAATAAATATGAAAAGAATGAATTTTAACAATGGTTGTATCATCATCTTTTATTATTTGTTCTGTCCTAAGCATAAGACATTAAAAAAAATGTTCCTCATTTCCTGCAATTCTTTATATAAGGGAATGTGTTTGTTTGTTTTTTGTTTCTTGGGGTTTTTTTTGTGTGTGTGTGCATGCATGTGGTTATTTATATAAAATGATTAAAAGTAATTATTCAACTAAACTTACATTGATTTTTTAAAACATTGTCAAGTTTTTTAAAATCTTTTCTTTTTGCCATTTCCTTTCTTGGTTCAACATATTAGACAACACAACTCAGATGTACAACCTGATAAAATCTTATGTTGTGCTTTGTGCTATTAATAGTACACCTGAAAACTCTTATTACATTTATCAACAAGAATATTTGAGTCAAATTTGTACAAGTTGCAGTAAGATTTCTTATATCTGTTTGATGTCCAAGACTATGTATTTCTCATTTGTAACTTTGGTTGAAGTTCAAACCCTGCTGTAAATTCAGAATGCTGATTTTCAAGTCACAGACCTTCCTACTCACCAGTTCTACTTGTGTAGAATTTCTAATTGCCTACAGAAAGAAAATAGTATCTTATCAAAATATATAAAGTTTACAAAAGTCAATGTGACCAACTGACTGCTTCAAAATTAGTTTAGTTTGGTTACTTTCATAACCGCTTGATATTCTTTCTCTTAATATTTGTGAAATTAGGGGAAAAACATTTCAACATAATTTTTATATGATACAAAAATGAAATCTATCACTTAGTTAAGTGTCAGGTTTCATTTTTGGATCATATAAAAGTTTTACTTAGAAATAGAAACGTCATTGTTTAAAGAACTGCACTTTTCCAACTGTAGTAAGTAAAACATTTTGTCTACTGTTAACTTTGATGTGATAAAAGATTTTTTTTTTAAAGACAGCTCAAGAGACTGATTTATTCAAAATGTTGTCCTCATTCTTATACTTAAGTCATTTCGACCATTGTACTCTCCAGCCTTCTTCAAATACCTATCATATTTTGTAATGTTCTCGGAATTACAAACTGAACTCTTTATTCAGACTATTCTCATACAAGTAGACATTGAATCAGTGAATGAATAGTTAAGTAGATTTTAAGAAAAATCATTTTTCTTTTAAATATTTGCTTCAAAATTCCTTTCTTTGTTTCTAAATATGTTTTTCAACTTTGAAACCTTTAAAAATGTAACCATATGCTTCAGATTCCCCAAAATAAAACATTATTGGTTTGTGGCCTGTCTTCTGGTTGCCTCCATTGTCAGAGATCGGTGAACTACAGGATATTGCTTGTTGATTTTCAAGGCAGGCACACACACCTTTGGTAAATCAATGTATTGTTTCACAATCTTTCCACACCTGCATTCCTCACACTATCTGACTTTATGTCTTACTAAATTAACTTTTACAACTGTTTAATATTTTGAAGAAATATCAAATTTCAGCACCAAAATTTTCCATTTATTATTTGAATCAAGGATGTACTAATTAATAGAGCATTATTTGTAATGAAGCTGATCATTACTGGTTGTCCTTGTGTCAGACTAAGGTAAGCTTCAAAATGCTGGTAATATTTTTTAAAGTTAAAATGATCATTATTTACATTCAGACTAATGCCCTCATCTTTGTTGATAATAACAATAAAAATGAGGACATTATTAGTCTGACTGTAAATAATAATAAATCCTCATCCTTCTAAAAAGTCTTTTCCTCTTCTTTCACTCCCAGTTAGTTCCTTGCCTCTTCTTAGTGACATCATCACCTTGCATAATAAAAAGAAAATACAGATAGAAATTAAAATATTTACACTATTGTCTTCATTGCCATATTCACGGCGTTCCGGACGTTTTACGCTCCGGCTTTCTTCAGGTGATATTTCGAACAAAACTCTTTATTTAGTCCACAGGAGTAGGGGTTGAATGTGGCAATAAAGTTGAGGACAACAGTCCGAACAATGTAAATTATAGTTACAATACCTCATCTCAAAAATTAAAATGGTCATTAAAAATTTTAAAAATAACCTGTTTTTTTTTTTGTTTTTTTTTTTGTTTTTTTTTCTCTCTTGCTTAAAACTGCAAAAATAAAAATTTACTTCAACATTCTTACAGTGGATTTAAGTCGTTCTAAAAAGTTTTCTATCAATTGTAAAAAAATAAAATGAAAGAATGCTAACAGCAGTGTGTGCTGACAAACTTCATGGGAAGTAAATTTCTAAATCAATTCAATAATAAACGTTTCTGAAGAATGAATGAGAATTGTGATCCTTTTGTTGACAGTTTGTAATTAACTTTAGCGCTTCTTTGCGATGGAATATCCCGCTGCTCAACTGAACTGGACAATAACATTCAAAACATGTTTCAACAAAAACAATTTTGAACGGGCTTTACGTTCTCTCATGAAACTTTTTGTGTGTCTGATTTCTTCTCTCGTTGGATTACTTAACAAACAATAACATTAGTTCTTTTCTTGGAACAATCATTTGTTACAGTCACGAAGAAGAAGAGGAGGAGGGGGAGAGAAGAAGGGGGGTGCCACTAGAAAATCATTCTCTTGTACTCCTATTCCAACCTAATGATTTATTATCAAAACTGGAAGAAAGTTTGTTTTTTTTTTTTTTTTGATCATTGCAATTAATTTAAATAATAAAAGAGTTTGTTTGAGATCAGTGTAGATGAGAGGTTGAGAAAAGTCGCTTGTCGTAAGACCGGCTTTAGACTGTGTTATCCTGAAGAGACTGGGAAAGTTATTTCAAATTAGGGAAGATAAAAGAAAAAAAAAGCTATCTTCTTTTTGCGTAGTGGTCAGTTTTATGAAGTAGTTAAATAAAAATTAAAATCCACCATAAAAAAAATAATCATTCAACAGATAAGGTTTGGAGATCCATTGGGAAAACTATCCCTCAGCCTCACCCCGGTCAGATGATTACTAACTGAGTAATGATTAAGATCTTAACTGGGTGCTCCTTGATTGTGACGAAAAAAAAACCCTAAGCTATGATGAAGTATTTGCCAAATGGCTAAAAAAAAAAAAAAAAAAATGAGTTTTTGCTAGTCTGCTAGAGAAGTCACTCCTTCGGACCTATTCGTTCTCAACGTCATAGTCACTACCCAACTCTGTCGCTCCCCCCCCCACTACCACCACCACCACCACCACCACCAAACCAACTCTACAACTTTTCCTTCTCAGATGTTTATGCGCGTGTGCGTTCTCTATTTCAACTGCTAGCTTCCTTAGCCCGTGTGTAAATGCGTTACCCTGCACAAGCACTTGCTCTTCTTGTGTGTTAGAATGTCGACGCGCGAGCGCCTCCCCTTGTTACTATAAAGTACACACGTAGACAGACTGATATGCCAGAGCGTCGCGGCGGCAGGGCGGAGTGGGGGGGTTGCTACAACCGTTTTCAGTGCTGGTGCTGTGTGCGTATTATAGTGGCCTAGATTCCACCAGTCAGGAGTGCCCTCCCCCCGGCTGCACTGGCTGTGCTAGACATCGACTGTCCTAGTCAGTACTCTGGGAAGGAGGGGGTTTGCCTCACGGACCCAGCGGGTGGTGCTTAGAGTAAAAGCGAATAGTAAAAATGAGAAACAGTAAAGTTTGTACGAGTGAAAGAAAGAGAAAAGGATGATGAAGCAGGGGCGCGAAAGAGTGAGAGAATGTGGGGCAGACGACGACGTGAGTAAAAATAAAAGGTAGCAGCAGCAGCAGCAAGATTTCTTTTTTATTTACTTTTTTTTTTTTGATTTCTTACTACAACTGCTGACGTTCTTGTCTGGAGTTTTCGTATTTCTCCTCTTTTCACTTTCTCTTTCTC
The DNA here is from genome assembly GCA_903632075.3 of Acanthosepion pharaonis. Classification (NCBI taxonomy): domain Eukaryota; kingdom Metazoa; phylum Mollusca; class Cephalopoda; order Sepiida; family Sepiidae; genus Acanthosepion; species Acanthosepion pharaonis. Next base: position 181,874 of record CAHIKZ030000644.1, read on the forward strand.
TCTATTCGCTTCTTTACAACTTTTTACTTTATAATATCATTTCTTTCTCCAGCTGTTGACCACCTTACTGGTCAGTCTATGTACACTGTGTACAGTGGTAAACACTTAACTGGAGATCCGAGTCTTCAAATACAGGACAGCATCTGTGTCTACTCGTCATGTAACCCCCCCCCAAAAAAAACTTTCGTTATTTTTTTTTGTTTTCCTCCTCGTTATCTTTTTTTTTTCTCTACACAGCGATACAAGTGCTGCTATTGACCATGTGCTGCCTTTCCTTACCGCGCGTCTAGTGACCAGGGTCAGGGTCACCCCTTTCTCTCTGCCCCCCACCCCTCCGTCTCTGATGCCCCTCCCCTCTTAGTGGCTAACACCAGAGACACAAGTAATATATAACAGCAGCAGTAGTAGCAGATTTCGAAATCTGTCGTCTCTTGTCGTTTGCCTGCCTCTAGAGACATCAGGAGGAGTAAAATTTGTAGCTGGTTCAGGCTAACAACAAATGGGTCAACAACAGAGGAGCGCGGTCACATGGTTGTCGTCATCGTCGTCTTTCGGCGATCTCTCTTTACGCTAGGGGTTTTTTTTGTACTGCTCGGTAAGTGCATTCGATTCTTCTTACACTCTCACTCCATCCCACTACCCAGAAAACAAAATTTACACCTCTTTGCTTCATCTGCACCGACTTTTGCATCTACCTGTGTACTTACTATTTTTTTTTTACAAGAATTTAACATTTGCATTCATTTTCTTTCTCTTTAAACAACAAAACTTTGCTTTTCTTCACTTTTAATTACAACACACACACACACACACACACACACACAACCGGTAAACTCCGTCTCAAAAAGTTTTAAAACTTTTTAAAATAGTTTATTTGTTTTTGTATTTTTCTGTTTTTTTGTTTGTTTATTTGTTTTTACTTTTGTTGGTGGGATTTTTGACAAATGACATTTTTCTAGGTGTGATTGTGACATACACAACAAAGAAAAAATCTATATTTGATTCTCTCTAAGTGTCAATAAATGTTTTGTGTTGTGTAAGTTTTTCGTCATCTTACAATATTTTACCGCGGATGTATATTTTCCCCACTCAACTAAAATCAGCTGTCTTCTTCTTCTTCTTGGATGTGTTGGTCTTTACTAATTATTATTATTGTGGCTATGTGGATGACACAAAAAAAATAAATTGTATATTTTTTGACTCGTTTCATTTCATTTCCGTGGCTCTAGTTGTCACTTTTTATGCTGGTTGGAAACTTAAAAGTTATCATAAAATTAAAACGAATGACAGATTTGTCAACTTTTGTACTTTTGTAGTTTGTAAGTACAACTAAAACTGCTACTAACAGAACTAGTGATCGTATTTACTTCTGTCTCTGAGATGATCAAGAAGTGCTTTCAAAAATCTCAGTTGAGCTTGTCTTATTTTGCATCTGTGAAAAAGAAAATCTAATAAGACAAAAAATAAAGTTTTGTGTCTCATTCTTCCACCTTTTAATTGGATTTTTTAAATTAAAAAAAAAGTCTATGTATTTTTCACGGTAACGGGTAACCTAAGGAAAAAGTTTGACGTTGCCTTTGAAAAATGAACTTTTTAGTTAGTGTCATGTTGTAAGAAGACGTGTTGCAAGTTGTTGCCTCTAAAAAGGAATTTCCTTTAATTGCCCCCCACCTCGAGGGGGTGGTGTGTGTGTGAGGTGGTTCTACCGGCTTTAAATCCACACAACTCAGTGACATCATCGTTGTTGCCACACACCAGAAAAAAAAAGTTCTAAAAAACTATACAATATCATTTACAATAATAACAGACTGCTTGTAGGCCACTCACTACTACTATTACTACTACTACTACTATTATTATTATAAAAAGTTGTCTTAAATTTCAAACTTTTTTGTTTGTTAAAAAACGCATTCATTTGTTTCGCTACTGATTTTATTTTTATTACTGACTCCCTATCCTACAAAGTTGACTTCATTTTCTGTTTGTAAAACAACATTTCATTTACCATAGTCAGTGTTTTTGTTTTCTCTACTTTTGTCAAAGTTTTACTTTTGACATTTTTAACAAATTCGTCTCAAGATGATAGCGTGATGGTCATTTTTTTTTATTATCAGAATTTATAGACGGCGTGCAGTTTTTTTTTTTTTTTTTTTTAACTTTAATGATTTGAAACTTTTTACTTTGATTGAATGATCGATTTGTTCTTTTAAAATCTGAATTGTCCGTTTTTCTAAGAAGTCTCAATATATTTCAAAATTTTTCTCTCTAGATCCTGTTTTGACATTTGGTTTTCATTTTAAAACAAACTCTCACAATTTCAAAGAAAGTGCTCTTTGATTTTTAATTATTATAAAAAAAACTTAGTTTTTACAAAAAGAATTAACTTAAGTGTCACACTTTCCAGTTTTTAATGAGATTTAAAAGTAAAGTAAAAAAAAAAAACTGTTAAAGTATTTTATTTTTTCTTATAATTTTTTGTAAAACAATGTTTGATGATGGGATTTTCTTTGCCTTTGATTTAAAAGTGTTTTAAAATTCTGTCAACAAAATAATTATTGAACGGGCTTTTTCTTAGTCATTTTCAATTTAAAAGTGTTTTGTTTATTCATAAAATAAAACAGTAAATAAATTTCTTAACTCCTTCCGTCAATTAAAATTGCCAATATTCCTGGAGGATCTTTCTCATTCTATCTTTTTTCTGTATATCGATTTTGCAAGAAATAATTAAACTTTTTAAGTAACAAAGCAACCAATCATCAGCTTTTGTTGGACTTTGACAAATAATCAGGGAAAAAAATGGTAACGCATTGATTGAAAAAATAATTTCAGTGTTTTGAGTTTGTTTTGTGTGTGTGTGTTTTTTATTTCATTAATAACAAATTCAGTAAATCAACATCAAGCAAAATATTTAGATTAAAAAACATAAGCCGAAGCGGATCAAATTAGATTAGAATTATGATGGCACAATGGAATTCTAAATAATGAATACAAAGACAGTGTTGCGCCAACCTCCCAACTACAGAAGCCTGCCTGTCTTGAAAATCTGCATTCGAAATGCTAGTATTCGAGCACGAACAACTACCACATCAACAAAGAGTATATAATTATTAAAAGAATAAAATTCATTAAATTGGATTTAAAAAGCTTCGTTCTTTAAATTTTATTTTTAAATGCTTGCACAGGTAGTTGTAAATTCATTCTTTGTCAAAATATTGAATACATTCAACGAGAGAAAAAACCTTTGACTCCTCTTAGCCAAGCCGCCAAAGTGTCTCAAAGTTTACGAATGTCATCTTCAGTATTTGGACGTAATAAGCTGGCGTCCAGGGGCACTCGATAGTAAATTGGGGCAGAGTTAAAAATATATATATCATTACATATACCGTATACGAGACAAAGGGGCATATTATTTATAATGTAGACTGTCTCTCCAGTTAGTGGGCCACCGGGGTGCTGATGTCAACATAACTTGCTGCCGGCCAACACTGCCAACCCCATTATTAACTTTTACTTTAAGAAAATACTCTGTGTGTGTGTGTGTGTGTGTGTGTGTGTGTGTGTGTGTGTGTGTGTGTGTTTGTGTGTAAATTGGAATGAAGGAGAAAAAAAAAAGGAAAGAAAGAAAGAAAACGTGCTGGAAGTTGATTAGAACAATTAAAACTTTTCATGAAAAATGTTGTGAAGCAAATTTTCTCTGTTTATATATGAAAGATGTTTTATTTCCTAATCATAATTCTTTTTTTTTAGCGCACAAAGGAATTAGCAAGATTGTTTGCAGCAATCCGACAAGTGGGAAAGTTTCTTGCCTTTAGTTTTTTTGAATTCAGGTCCCCTTAGGTCCTGTCTTTTGTAACTTTTACATGGCACATGTTTAAGACGAAGTGTTGAAAACAACAAACCAGAAATTTATACAATGATGATGATGATATTTTTTATATTAGAAAGAAATAGTAAAGATACAATGATGATGATAATATTTTTATATTAGAAAGAAAAAGAAATAGTAAAGAGATTACAAACCTGAAGTTAACTTTTGAAAAGAAAACTCTGAACTAAAATTCTCATACAAACTCAATATTAACAATAAAATACCATTTTTTTTGACGTTTCTGTAAAACTCAACTCCAATGTATTTTCAACACCTACTTATATAAAACCCACCAATAAGATCTCCTACCTAAACAGCGAATACTCACAAAGATATAAAATAGCAGTAATAAAAAATAATTCCTAGATAGAGCACACACCTAACCTCTTCTTCCTGGAAAATATTTTTAGCAAACTCAAATATTGGTTGAAAATAATTTTCTCAAATACATTATCGATAACCAAATAAAATGATTCCTAGTGAAATTAAACACCGCTAACACTAAAAATAAAGTACAACAAAACATTAATATCTTTTTGCTCTGTGGCATATCATTAAACAATAGATTTCACCTGTTGACACCTTAAACTTAAAACTTAAAATATACTATAGAAAATTAAAAGTTGCCAACCTCATAATTACCAATAACCATATACTTAGCAAATCTAAACTTAAGAAGACCAATGTAGTTTATCTATTTCACTGTCCCATACAAAGCTGCAACTCTTGTTGAAGGCTGACATACCATTTAAGCAATTTCAGTGCTATAAAAACACACTCATAGATAAAATCATCATTTTAAAGAAATCTAATTGCAAAAGATGTCTCAAAATATTTGAGGCTTTTTTATATAAAACAATTTAAATCAGGCCTCAACCTTACTTTATTTTACAATAGTAGTAACCTGTTGGCTGTTTTTTTTTAAAGACGTCATGGAATCATAACAACATTTCTTCTAGCACAGCTTAGAATTGTTACTATTTGTATACAATACAACTTAGAACATAAGGTCAAATTGGCAGCTGATGTCAAAAATGACCAAAAGTCTGTTGTTAACTGGAGCAAAGAATGGCTTGTTAATTTTAACACCTCTAAAACAATACTTCTCTCTAGCAATCATCTGACAGACTCCTTTCTGCTTTCCATCAGCATGGCTGATGCTAACCTCCAGGAAAGTGACTCATTGTGCCATCTCAGGCTAACATTCTCAGCTGACATGAAAAGTCTATACTGAATTTATTGCTATGTCAGCTGCTAAGAAAGTTTCTACACTGTGTCATGCGAGACAATTTGTCTCTCCCTAATCTATCTTACATGTCTATAAGTCATTTGCCCATCCTTAGAATATTGATGTCACATATGGTCTGGTGCTCCTGCTATATATTTAGAGCTCCTTGATAAAATCCAAAGAAGAATCAGCAATATTATTGATCCTGACCTGGCATCTCAGCTTCAATCATTTTCCCACCACCATAAAATTTGCTTCCCTGTACCTTTTCTATAAATAATTTCATGGTAATTGATCAGATGAGCTCTTCACTGTCGTACCTAGACTTTACCAATTTAAGTGCAGTAATGGATTGGCAACAAGGTCTCAATTTACAGTTCAATTGACTAGATGTAATTGTAAGTTCTATGCTAACAGTTTCTTTTCTCTCACTTCTTGCTTGTGGAACTCTCTTCCATCTCCATGCTTTTCAGTTAAGTTTGATCTTCAAAAATTTAAATCCAATGTCAATCATTATCTACTGTCTTCCTGATTACTCTTCTCGCTTTTTAGTAATGTTTCTGTTTTCTAATTTTTTTCACACTCAGTAACCTTTTGTGTCTTAGTGGCTTTACTTCCTTACTTTAGATAAATTCAATTAAAAGAAGAAAATAGCAGAAAAACATATTAACAAATGAAAATGGCCAATTGTCCAAAAAAGCAATTGGGACATTAATCATTACGGACAGTTTCTATACTGAAAGGAAAACCATAAGAATATTAAAAAAGCTTAGTAAAAACCTTATAAGATTTTCCTTGTCTGTCACATTCAATGAAATAAATATATATATATATATATATATATATATATATATATATATATATATATATATATATATCATATGAATTTTGTCAACGTGTTAAAATGACAATGCTTGGTGAGATGTTGTCATTAATGATAATTTATTGATAATTGTTCTATTAAAGAGTTGGCTTTTACTATTTTCAGAATTTTTTTCTTTTTAACGCTCAGTGCACACTAGTCTCTTAAATCATTACTATTGATTAGTGAGTTTGATTCTCAATGAGTGCCCCATGTCCCTTACTTATCATCTTGTAGCTAAGTAAATAACAAAGGTCTTTACAAACTATTAAGCACTGACTATAAAAGATTTCATATTAACAAAATAGTAAAATGGTACTCAGTATTCTGGTTTAATATCAAAATTTATTTTTTATAGGTAAGACAATAAAATTAATTAATTGGACATTTTGTTTAATGACACAATCCACAAGTACATCACCAATGAAATCTTATAAAAGGGATCATAATAAAAATAAATAATAGGATCAGTATTTTTTTATATATATATATATATATATATATATATATATATATATATATATATATATATATATGATTGTTTAACTAATACAAGCTCCAAGAGCCATTCAAGGTAGAGACTTACTGAATGATATTTTATTGTAAGGGCATAAAAAGGAGGAGGAGGAAGAGGTGCATATTATGAGGATATGTAGGATAGATAATAGCTGACCCCTAGACTTGAAGGTTAAAATTGTAGTGGTTGGGGAAGCACTCTCTGTTCCACAAATTGACAGTCCTGGAGAAGGAGCTGTTTGGGTGGAATTGCCTCCTTATCAATGGAATATGAAAGGCAATGAGGATGAGTTGATGCCACATTCATGGCATGGTGAGTCCTAGATGTGAAGCTTTGAACTGGTAGCGCTAAGGAATGTAGCTCATCTGAACATTTGCCATAAAAATAGCAATAGGATATCAAAAGGCTAGCAACATTTCATCTTTGGGAAATGGGGTTGCAGGGTAGGAAATAATCCATCACCTACAGGGCTGTGTAATTGTTTTTGAATTCTGTCAAGGCTGGACATTGACGACTGGGCAGCACCAGCCCATGTTTGTGATTTTGCAAAAAGGCAATTAATATAATCCTATAAAACTACAACAGTATAAATTTATAATGTTATTATTGGTATTTGATAGGCTTTGTCTGGTAAAAGGCTATATGTGTGGAGAATCTAGTAAGGTTTGAAGTCTTTGCAGAAGTAATGGTCGGTGAGACTAACATGCTAACCATTGCACCACAGAGTTTAGTCTGACACAAGGACACAGCATTGCCGTGCAATGTAAGAATCAATCTCATAGTACTATCATAGGTACCCCTAAAATGCTTGATTTCTAACATCTTCACATCACACACTCACATCTTTACAAAGTGAGGTATGACATTTGTAATTTATGCATTATATTTTTGAGGAAGCATTTTCACTGTTAGTATTTTCTTAGTATTTATTGCGTCTTTCGTTGTATTCAAATATTGTTAGTTGATATACTCTTCAATTTATAGAGTAAATGGTATACACTCAGAAATAGATATTTAGTAAAATAAAGTACAGATAAAGAGTTGAAGAATGGCAACATCCTTGCTTCCATGACTGAAATGGTTAACGTGATGTCCATGACAGGCAAGCTCCTGATTTTTCATCAGAAATTACTGTATCTAATTAGTATGAAGAGCAAAAGAGAAGTTGGGTGTTGCCCACTGAACCCTGCCAACCAGACCCCACTTGCTGATATCCCCTTTTCATAAATATTTCTGTCATTTCACTCATTCATAATTGACTTTCTCATTTCAAATCAATAATGGAGAGCAGTAAATGATTAATTGGTTCAACAAGTTAAAAATTGTTAATTTTTTTAATTATTTTCATTAAATGGTGTTAACAAGTACTGAAGTTTCTGCCTGAATTTCTGGAATGAGGAATTATCATTATTTACACTATTTACATTCGGACTATTGTCTTCATCTTTGTTATTATTGTTATCACAATGTTTCGGCCATTGTAACCTCTGACCTTCCTCAAGTGTATATCAATCTGGGTAACCTACAGTGTATTCTGAACTAAATCCTTTATTTAATCTACAGGAATAGACTGTTCTCATTTTACTGCTTATGTCTAGGAATATCTCATCTAGTTTTTATTTTTATTTAATACTTCTCACTTATGGCTCATCCATTTCCACTAAGTGTAAGTACACACTGCTCGACTCAGGGATTGAACTCACAATCATTGTCACAAAATATACAAACCAACACTTTAATCCACTATGCCATTCTCCCATGACATAGTGATTGTGAGGAAGGCTGGAGGACCCAATGGCTGACATGTGATAACAACAACAAAGATGAGGACAATAGTCCAAATATAAATAGTGTATTGAAGTGTTTGGCTTACAGCAACCAGGACTAAAACAATTATTTCCATAGTCTCCTGTTGAAAGGCATAAGTGGTAAGGAACAAATTTGTGGTGAGCGTCTTCAACACTAGTGCACTAACCATTGCTTTCCAGCAAACTCATTTGAAGTATAATTATTTTATAACAAATTATTTCATGACCTGGTTGCATTTACAAATTAAAAAAAAAGTTAGAGGATATTACCAGTCCAACTCAACACATAAATACCAATTCTTTTTTTATATACAGTCTTGATTTTAACCTTATAAACTCTACTTGCTTTTATAGTTTGTAATTTTATCTTCAAAACAACTAAAGCATACTGATTACATTCAATATAAACATTTAAAGGAATTTTTTCTTATTTAGTAGACATTTCATTGATTTCTTTTCTTTTTTTATGTAACTCTGCCATTTTAATGATATTGATTTCAACAAACCTGCTTCAGATTTTTAGATTTTTTTCACTATTAACCAATCTTTTATCAAACTGAATCCATTATAATGACTGAATTTTACCAAATGGCATAAGAGTTGTGGTGTTTATTGTTTATATATTTTGTGAAAAACTCGACTCAACTTGACAAAATTTAACTTAAATGCTTTGTGAAATCTATATTTTCCCACAAGTTTTATAAAATTTATTGTCTATAATCAGAAAATATTAAATAAGCACCTGCATTGAGGATTTATTTTTCTAATCCTACTACTTCGTGAAAATGGACGTAGATACCCAGCCCCCTGCCCCCATGCCAAATCCATGGTCCCTTGGTCTCTTCAGGTTATATCCCTGACCCTATCTTTCTTAATGAAATGAGGAGATGCCATCTAGTAAACACATCCACAATGACCTCAAAGGCAGTCAAACATTCCTGTTTGACTTTGTTGTCTGTAATGAAATTTTATATTTTCAAAGCATCTCTATCAAATAAACACAAAAGAAAAAAAATTAAAAAAAAAAAAAAATAACAACTATGTTTAGTTCAACATGAAAATCAGTAAAAATTAAATTCAAATATTTTACACAAAGTAATTAATTTTCTGAGTATTTCTTTTGTCTTTATACCCTAAAAGCAGTAGTCTAAAGTTGTCTGAATTTCTTAGATGTCAATTCTTATTACTTTTTGATAAGAATTGCTTTCATTTTATATTATGCCAATGATATAAAGTCTGTTATGGTATCTGACAACTGGACCAAGCACAGGGAGAGGTATGTTCATGCCTTTCTGAAAAGTGTTAGTGCAATGAGGACACACGTAATCTCAGTTGAAATTTGAACTCCTTTTCACTATTTATATTCTAAAAACGTTTACGTCACTTACCACGATTCTGTTTTAACAAAATAATCTTTTTCTTTATTCAACTATTTTTTGTGCCTTGATCCAGCCATCTTGTTATTCCCTTGATTACTCACAGTCTATTTGAGCGTTTCTTAATATCCAACTCTCTTTCTCTTTCTCATTGAGTATTTGTCAGATCACTCGGCTTTCTTAAGTGGAAAAGATTTGGGCAAGATTTCTTTTCAGATCAAATTACTTAGAATGAGGGCAAAAAGTTTTCGCTTAAATCAGTGCTTCCCAACTTATGAGCTGTGGCCACCAAAAGAACAACAAATTATACAAAATGGGAAAAATAAACTTATAAAAACCAGATTTTTTTTTTTTATAATTTTTATAATTTATATTCAATATCTCCGCCTGATGTTTCTGTAATCTGGTAATGACAGATAAGTTAATTGGTGTTGACACTTGCAAACCATATTTCATCATTAGATGAAAAGGATTAACTATCTTTAATTAACTGAATAAAAAGGAATTATCAATAATGTTCTGTAGTTTAAATTATTTTTCTCATCTACAATCTATAAATATCTCAAGTTTATGTGCAAAGTATATCAAAATATTTTTCTTCTTTCTAAAGTATGTTTTGAGCAAGAAAAATCTGAGGACTACTGCTTTCGATTGATAGATTAAAGTTTGAAAATAATAAACAAGTTTTTTTCCTTTTCTTTTTTTAATATAAGAATTCAACTTGTTCACTTGAAGTGAATGTGAATTGATGAAATTGTTTCAAGAATTTTTAATTTTTACCATGTTATGGTAAAGAATATTATTCAACTTTCCCAAGATAAATTATTTGGATTATTAGCATAGTACCCATAAAAAATTATGGTATTATTTTATGGCTGTTTCATTTACATTTTCTGAATATTTAAAATATCTAAATTATATGTTACTTTTTGAGCTTGTTTCTCAATCACTTCACTTTCCCTCTCTCC